>OX579635.1:11673171-11751283 GCA_951230915.1 Antitrichia curtipendula
ATGTCTTGTTAGAAGCATGTATAATAGCACAACCTTAGAGAGACAAAGGAACCCAAATGTGACTTTTGGGTTTTGTTAGAAGCATGTATACATTAGGAAAAATTTCAGCCCTGGAAGGGCTGTTAAGAGTTCATTTTCGGCAACCCCGAGGTGCAATTACAAAAAAAAAAAAAAAAAATTGGAAAAAAGTATTTAAAATAAATTAAAAATAAATAAATAAATAAATAAAAAATAATTTTAAAATTAAAATTAAAAAAATAAATAAATAAATATATATATATATATATATATATATATATATATATATATATATATATATATATATATATATATATATTTATTTATTTATTGGAAACATGACATGGCACCAATAGTGCCACATCAGATCCCAATTTCTGAAAAATAAAAAAATAATTTTTTATTTTTATTTTTTCTCTATTTGCACCAGAGGGGTCCAAGACTTGCGACCTTTTCTAGGGCTGAATTTTTTTGTAATGATAGCACAACCTTAGAGAGACAAAGGAGCCCAAATTTGACTTTTGGGTGACCAAAATAGCTTGTTGTAGTTTTTTTGGTTGGTAGAGAAGATTTTCCTTGTCAAAATATAGGACTTTATGGGAGCGCCTAAAGAATTTACTAAAAATGAGGATTTGTCTACCATGAATTACAAAAAAACCCTTCTAGTGTATTTGTCAAAATACACTCTTTGCTCTTGCTCTTGATCTAAATTTGAGTAATGTGAATGATCTTTTTGGAATTTGAGCCCAATTAGTATGGGTAGTCACAGCCCCTTAGAAAAGAGCAAATTATCTGAGGCTGCAATTTCTTGGTAGATATACGGAGCCAATGGCGCCCCTTGATTTCGAAGGGGCTGTGACCCCCTCGGTCAAGCCCCCTTGCTGCAACCTCGAAGGTTGTATTAACCTGCACAGAAGGGGGGGTAAGTCTCAAGCTTTGAATACAAAGTTTTTTTTATGGGGTGAGCTCTATAAGGAATTGAAGTAAATGAAAATTTCAAAGAATAAACCAAAGATGAAGTAAAGTAAAAAAAATAGGCTAGTAATCTAACGAATTCAATTATATACAAATAGAAATTAATTATTTTAATATGATTTTATTTCACATATTAATTAGCTCCAAAACATCTGAAGACCTCAGGAACTCTCTACATATTGCCACATTGTGCAAATCGAATTTAAAAACAAAGGGAAATTAAAAAATAAGTCATGTTCAGAAAGACCTCGATACTGAAGCAATTCAACAAAAGAAGTTCGAGAGATGCGGACCCTTCCACAAAATACTGAAACTCCTGAATTCTTCCGGATGTAATTAAGATCCAAATCTAAACCGCTTCTAGAATAAGCACCAATAAAACAGACCTAAATCTTGAAGGGCATACCAATCGTGAAACAACTTAAATGAAAATGAAGAATTATTGAAACAACTTAAATCAAAATTAGTAAGTGAACCCATACCTTGAGCTCCACAAGCAACAACAATGGTGAAGCGCCCTGAAGAAACAATAAACTAGTGAAGTGAATGATGGTAAAGTGCCCTGAAGGAACAACAAATTGGCGAAGTGAGCTCGTGAAGTAACAACGACGATGGTGAAGCAGCCAATTTGAAAGATAAAATCTACGAAAGGTGGGCAAAAGATGGACGGAAGGTAAAACTCCGGAGCGCAGGGGTTAAATTTTCTACAGGAAAATGGCGTCTGAGCCCGTTTCTTCACTTGCACAAGAGGAGAACGTCAAACCCCAAATCTTTGAGGTTCGTCATCTCGAAATACCAGAAATCCAATTGGCGACTGCTGCGCATCCAACCTTCAAGGTTCACCAACTTCTCTGAAGGACTGTGACTACCCCTAATGAAATGAAGCTTTTTCAATCTAGTTTCTATTCTAATTTGAAATTTTCAAAAATTCCTAAAATTGAACATTTTATTGTATATTGAGCATTGGCCCTATTACCATAGTCTATTGATTTTCTATGTATAGTTGGATATGGAAATTTTGTTCACACTATAATATTCTTCATTAAAAAATATACACCTCCGGAGAAATTTTTCAAATTTTTTGAGCTAATTTTGAATTAGATATGAATTTCTTTCACTTTTTTTTTCTTCCAAAAATCATGATAATTTGAAATCATCACCAATAAATCTGAAATCTTTACGACTTATAGAAGACATGTGATTTCATGTGATTTCATCTCTGAAAAATAAAATAAAATAATTCTCTCTCAAACTTAGTTGCAAAATAGAGGAAGCAAAGAGCAGAAAATTGAGACAGACAACATGGTAATACGCTCCGTCCTTCCAGGGTTAATGAACGGTTTCATTGCAAGTATCAGAAGTCCAATTCCTGGATAAGAGTAGAAAGCTGAAGGGAGGACAGCCTCAATACTTCAACTCTACTGAAAGACATCATTTCTGAGCACCCAGCAGCTTGATCTTTTCTACAATACCCTCCTCTGCCTGGACATGCTTAACCCACTCACTGGTGATGCGTATACGCTCTACACTCTGGCCCACAGTCCTATCAATGCCTGGAGCCGAGTTGGCATCGAAAAATTCCTTTATCTCGTCAGCTTTTTCGTCACTCGAGAACTGCGATGCGAAACATAATATCTTAGTCAATCATCAAGATCATTTGGACTTGAACTAGTCTGCAAAGAAAAAGGAAACTTGATAGAGAAAAAAAATCATTAAGTCTCTAGGTTAGCATATGCTCAAAAATCATGTAGAGAGAAGAAAAATAACTCCGACTTTTTCTGAAACCGGCGTAACTTAAGAGCCTGTTCATTTTGGATCCCACGATCATTCTCAAGGGCATGATTGAGTGACACCAAAACTACATACCTCTGTTCAGAGGGAGGCTCTATACATGTTGTAGTTATTAAGAATCATGGACTAGATGAGTTGATGGTCTTTACCTGAGAAACAATGCTGCTGATGAAGCGCGTAATCAGGACACTCTCCCCGAACCGGTTCCAGATTGTTTCCCAGTTTTTCTGCAGAAAATATTATCAAGTAACAGGTCAGTAAACTATTAGTAAAGTTTTGTAACTCCAGCATCACCTAAAGAGCTGCAATCTACAATAGAAACCATACACGCCCACCATATGTACTGAAGACTTCAAATGAAGAAGGCCCTCCAATTTCAGATGTGATTAGTCAGAGTGTCCCATGCAGCACTTGTGGCAAAGCGAACTTAGAAAGAGGCATGTTCAGTCGAGATCAAACCCAAGCTCTTTAAGCCCGAGTAAATACCACGACGATGAAGAAACGAGACCACACCCTTGCCTGATCAAAAATGGGAGGAAGTCACTGCCTACCTTCAGCCACAACCAAGCTGCATCTCGGCCTTCCCCACTGATACCTGCCAAGACCCAAATAGCATCCTGGTTTCGGACCTGCAACACCGTGTCCCCTTTGGTTGTCAAGAAAGTAGCCTTCAGAGGAAGTAAACCCACTGCAATTCCATTGTATTGTCAATCGTGACTTCTTAATGAACGAGTAAAGTTAAGGAAGAAATACGAACCTCAGGCGACAACAAGAAGTCAAGCGCTTCGCTAACAACAGCAGGATCCGAAGATGATCCAATAGTACCTACACAAAGACGTGAAGACGTTTCAAATTAACTGGCCGCATGTGCATTGAACACAGGATAGTATGTAATCAATTTGAATATTACTCTAAGAAACATCAAGCTGTACACCCAAAGCGGAAACGAAAACTTCTGTGAAGTACAAGCAAGTAGACTCTTCCCAGAGCACATGGTTGACACAAAAAGGAGCAAAAGAAAGGTTTCTTACTGAGAACTCGAGTTCGCTCTTGACTGACATCGGTCTCCCGATAAACCATGAGTAATGATTCATAACCCGCTTTGTCAGTGGTTGTCACACTCTGCATAACAGCCTTGTATGCTACCTGCAACAGTCCAATTTCAGAGTTGAAATGTAGGGTAACAGTGGAATTTCCATGACGAGTACTTTTCCAAATCAAATTGCATAATAGCAGAAACAAGTGAAAATAAAATAAGATGTTGATTCTTAACAGTGAAATTGGATAAAAGCAGTAACACCAGATAATAGAAATTTGACAACCTATTAAACAGACGGAATAAAGTTTCTCTGCACCAGTATCAAGGCCGGCACGTCATTAGTCGGACATTGAAAATCCCCAGTCAAACAGTCAAACAGAACAATTGATGAGTGTATTACCTTCCTTGTATCAGCAGGTAAGAGCGGAGTGTCGCGGTCCGCTAGAAAGGCCTCAAACCGCCGCTTTGCCTCGTTCACTGTTTCTTCATGACCGAAAGACACGAGGGCTGACAATAATTCACCTCGTAGCATGCTATCCAGATGACCCTCATCAGTGCTAGCTTCCCATCCCAGCCTCCTGCAAAAGATGGGCAGCACAACAACATTAAGTCACTGCAGATTTCTTTCAATTACTAACATATATCCATAACATGCTACTCAGCTACCATCCAACATATTCCTCAGTTAATAAAAGTCTTCTGTGATTCATATTCCCAACTTCATGATAGATACTTACTGCGCAGAAGGCAGGAGAAGTTTGGATACGAAGTGCTTCAAGTCTTTGACAGCTTCTGGTATCGCATCACCAATCACTTTCAAGATTCTATACGAAACCTGCATTGCATATTGATATCCCGATTAGCTCAGCTTTATAAACCAAGTTATCAATATCCTGAAACTTGCATAATTAAAATGATGAAATATAGCATCATTCATGATTCACACAAGAAAACTACTAGCACCACCAATTCCTAGAAAGAAGCAAAACCCCACTTACGTCTGTCAAACACATCAGAACGGTGTAGTCAATCTCTGAACGGAAGACTTCCATGAGAGAAAGCAAGACACTGAGTGGCTGTTTCCGAGCAATGCACAGTGCGTATGTGTCATCCAGCACTCCTGCAAAAAATTGAAGGTATTATTGAAATGATCATAAATGAAGCCTACACTCAACTATATAGCAGGAGGGTGTAAATGCTGCCAAGGCTTTTTCAAGAATGCAAAACGAGCGCCTGCATTCCAATTCTAAAGTTGCAACTAAAGTTTACCACATGAACCCGAATGTATGTCAGGTTAAGATTGTTCTGAAATAATATTCATTGACACAGTCTAATTGTAGCTGCCGAAAAGGACACGCTTAATGATATATGAGTCAAGAAAAGGGTTCGCATATGAGTGTAAAGGACGGTCTCAGAGACTGATAATTTGCAAACAAGAGTGTGCTAAAAGACAAAATGCACCAAAAGAATAACATACCAAAACGATCAGTAGCCTCCAAGGACCCAGCAGAAATTGCAGAACGGAGGCGTGAAGCCAGTTCCTCGTCATATTTAACACGATAAAACCCAGTCTGACCCACATTCAGTTTGAACCAGTCCTTGGACAAATCCAGAAATTCTGAGGACGAGTTCTTCTTCAGAGTTTTATCACCATTTGCTTCTGCGTTCGAGACCAATGGCTCCTCGGCACTCTTTACCTCGTACACTCCCTTGGATAAAACTTCTACTGTCTTATCTTCAGAGGAGACTTTACGGACAGACAAAACACTGGACTTATGTCTCACAAGCTCGCTCATTCTAATCTTATATGAACCCACGCAGTAAGTAAGCGGTAACACCCATTCTCCATCACCCTCCTCTCCACTGGAAAGATACTGGCTCTGAAATCACAGAATCCCCAAGCTGTCTGTCAGTGTACCGTACGAACCTTCTACTGAACGACACACGTATTAAAACCAACTAGTGTGAGACAAAGACAGGTGAACGGTACGTTGAACGCCAGAAAAGAATCTCCCAGATTGGAAAGAGACAGAAATGACTGTATTATCAAAAGTTACCTGTTCAATAACCAATGCCTCACTTTTAAGTTGAACATGCACAACAGGGTATCCTTGTTGCTTAGTCCAAGAGTCCATCAACTCCTTCACGGGCTCGCCAGACACTTCTGAAAGCACACTCCACAAGTCCTCCGTCTTGGCGTTTTTGTACTCATAGCGCTTGATGTAGGAAACCAATCCATTCTGTCGTGCAAAAGAGCTCAAATCTACATTCACTGGCATGCAGAAAATCTCAATCCAAATTGGTATAACAACAGCACAATGCAAACAGAACACACCTGAAAGTTATCCGCGCCCAGGTAAGTCTGTAACATGCGGATGATAGCCGCCCCTTTCTTGTAGCTTATTGCATCAAAGATTTCATCGATTTCCCGAACATGCCCCACTTCCACCTGAGCGCACGAGTTGGATCTCAGTAACGTGATGTGTAAATTGAAAACTGATTTGATGAAATAGTTTTAAAAAAAACTGCCCCAGTAGAGCATGTGTCTAAGAACAAACTCTACAAGGCATGACATACACACAACTCCACAAATCAACCTGAAATGCAAATTCGATTGTTAGAAGCTATGCTCTACTGCCCGTCACATCTGTAACTAGAAACATCTGATCTGGCATGACAGCTTATCGGTTCACAGTCGAAGGCCTTAACTTGCGAAAGACCCGCTGCACCTTAATAATACATGTGAAAGCAACAAGCAGAACGAAACTGGGAAAAAGCAAGACGAAATTACAATAACATGCTTACCTCTATAGGATGAGACCCCACTAATCCATCCAACCGAAAGGCCTCTGTAGTCTGTTCCACAAACTGTGTCCAGATCTTCCACTCGGGGAAAAGGTGATCGATAGCCAAGTAGCTCACCTAATGGTTACAAGAAAAATTATTATAAAAGAAGTCTTTACAAGACTTGAGGAGAATTTTACAAGATAAGAATAGACCCTAAGAAGATAAGAGAATAAATACACAAGCAACGTAAGACCAATAAAACTGATGCAACGTTCAGCTTTAAAAGAGATCCTGAGAGACTGCCTTACCCAGGTCGCAAAACCTTCATTGAGCCAAAGATGAGTCCACCACTCCATGGTGACAAGATTTCCGAACCACTGATGTGCCAGCTCATGGGCCACAACCACTGCAACCTGATTTCAAAATCACAGCCCAAAACAATCTTAATTTCAAAACACAGGTAGATATACATACTAGGACTTTAAATTACAACATTTACCCAACATGAGCACCCTGGTATTAATGTCAACTCCATTATTGCACGCACCTCAGATGAGACTAGAGTAAACACCATAAATTCACTTTGGAATGAAACTATCACAAAGATTAATACAGTTCATACCCTTTGCTTGTTGACAGCTGCTGAAACCTTTTCGTCAAACAGGAGGGCAGCTTCTCGGTAAGTAACCAATCCATAGTTTTCCATCGCTCCTGCAGCGAAGTCCGGGATAGCGACCATGTCCAATTTTGGAAGAGGGTATTCCGTTCCGAAGTAACTGATGCAAAATAAATACAGTAAGTTCCACAACTTCAAAGGCAGTTTATTCACATCTTAGGATTGGACTGGTCCCACCACGGAATAGAAGTGTCAAAACAGACTAACCCAAGGCTCATCAAAAATGATCAACGTCAATCGAAGCATGACAGCATATCAGACCTAGTCACTAAAATAGCAGGTAGGGGAACTCAATATGAAATCAAAGAAAAAACAATTTAAAATCAACAGGTTTCCCTAAAACAAGGCCAATAGCGCTCAAAGCAAGCAGTGCCTCGCGATGGAGGACAGTCATCCATGTACGTGATTATTCCAACGACAACGATTGCAAAGCTACTTACTCGGCATAAAAGGGAAGGGTACGAAGAGCAACATCCAAGGCGAACTTTCCCTGATATGTTTTTCCGACCTCTGTATATACTCGGACGCTCCGACCTGATAGACATCACCTCAGACAAACTCAAAAAGTTTGGACTAGATGTCTGATGACCCATTGATTAAAAACTTAGAATGCAAACTTCAAATTATCAATCGTAAAATCGTAATCCACTCACCATCTTTCGTGTGCCCCTCAATGTATTCAAGCTCTCCTACAACAATTGCCACTAAATAGGTTGACATGCGTGGAGACTCCTCAAATTTGATGGTTTTCGTCTTTGATGACGATTGATGAGTTTCCTCTGCGATTGGCATGTTAGATAACGCAACCCTATCGGAGGGCACATGCAGTGTCATCTTGAAGGTGGCCTGCATTCATATAAAGAAAGAATTAGTTGGTTCTCTTCATTGGAAATAGCACATGTGAACACAATAAATTTAAAAAATAATCAACACACTATGCCAACGTTAAGGGAAAAGTAGGTAGCATAACCTTAAAGGAGGGTTCATCCCAACAGGGAAAGCATCGCCTAGCATCAGCAGGCTCAAATTGCGTCACCGCCATGTTCCTAGTCTCACCATTGACCTTATACGAGCTGCACATGACCAAGGAAAGGACAAATAAAGTCTACAAATTCAATAGTGCTTAAAATCGGCTAACAAACACTTCACAACCACCCATGATGCCCGAGCGGTGCAACAGCAAAAATAGAAGGCAGAGAATAAAGATTAGAAGATACATCAAGCTGCTGACAATCGGCAGACTAGGGCACATGTCCTAAGAAGCAAGCAAATAAAACTTAAATCTCTGGAACCAGAAGCAGAACAACACCTTCGATAGAAACCCCGCATCTGATCATTTAGAGTGCCTTCAAACTCAACGCGCAGAACAGCTTCACCCAGTGGGAGAACATCGTCAAAAGACAAAACTAGAATTTCGTCTTCCGCCTGCAGATCCACACCTTTCGGCCACAACATCTGATTTTCACAGAGCACCAAACAGAGCACCATCGTGATACTAATATCAGAAAATCGATACACTTTGGCGACATTCAACGATAAGGAAAAACGATAGATTTACAGTCAAGCACCATTGTGCAAAAACTACTACCGCAAGAGAAACATAACCTGGCAAAAAATACTTCACGGCTAACAGAATACTCCGCTGTGCAATTCGCACTTCACTTACCTGACGAGAAGTCTTAGACCGCAACCACACCGTCTTATCAGTAATGGTCAGATCGGCTGCGTTGAGAACAATGTGTTTCGTCTCTTCCACAATGTTAACAGTCACAGTCATTTTCCCATCGAATTTGCACGTATCCAACTTGGGTGTCAATTCCAGGTCATAACGGCTGGGTGTCACGGAGGTTGGGAGCCGAATTTTCCCTTGAAAAGCATTTGATAACTTCTTAATCTTGGACTTCTTACGTAGTTGAGTAGCAAGCACATATGAAGTGGCCAGGGCTATGGCGGCCGCAGCTGCCACTCTTGTAGTCATGTTGCTTCAATCAAAGACCGTCCGAGAGTTACCGTGGCTCGACGAACTAACTAGCACTAGTAAACAGTAACCACAGTTGCAGCAAACCCAGGATCAAGACATTAACAGCGTGCATGTGACATGTCACATGTGCAATCGCATCCACGTATCCTCTGCACTAGAAAGCATTGAGCACAAACCAAGTCAGCATCAAGAAATCAACACTTGACGACCAAAGGACAACAACTCCTTCTGAAAAGACTCAAGGAAATCCTATGACAGATCCATCCCACCGAGTGGCAAAAGCGATATTTGCAAACAAATTGAATTAACACTCTCACTAACACCCACTCCTAACACCGAAATGGTAATGGCCCCCAGTAAGATTATTCTTAAAACCCTCACTTCATAGACCGGTCACGATAATCCGAGACCATCACAAGTTCATACAGTAAAAAAACAGATTTTCTATATGAAACGAAAGCCAACACGTTCTGCAAGTATTTTACATTGCGAAAATGTAAACGTTAACCTAATCAATGCTCCTGAACCTACATGTACTCCTTAAAATCGACGTTGGGCGCTACAGTAACACACCAATATGGGATCAGACACTACAAATCTGCAATTCAGCACTACTTCCTCGTGCACCACGCCCCTGCTGGGCCCACTCTTTCGACTGCCCAGGATTTAGATGTCTGGAGAAACGTATCACAACTATGAAGGTGAATAAACTAGGGACACCCAAAATTGCCAGCGGACCCAAAGAGTCACATGCACAGAAGTTCAACTGGTGCACACCTCTCACTCAATATGTTCCTATTGCCGAAGAGGCAATTTCAGAACATCTACCGACAAACCAATAAAACGTTAACCATTCATAACTATTGCGTACGATATCCAAGTAACGCATTCAGTATCCAAATAACGCATTCTTCCAAGGGAGTTGGAGTCCTCTTTCGTTCGCCAACAAGAACAACAATACAAATTTGTCGAGGTCTAATAACATTAGGAACTATGTTCAATTAGAAAAAGTGGCAACTTTGGTGTCCCTAACCGTTCCAAATGCTGCTCAAATCAACTTCACCTTATCCTAGCCTACGATTAAAAAGCAAATACTATCACAGCTCAAAAACGTCGCACCTTGCATTTTAATGCGTCCAATTTGCCTTACAACCTACGCCCCTCTTCACGAATCGAATCCACTCAACCCTAAACCTCCCACCAGATTAAAAGTTTCCCACTGACACAGCAAGAAGCTCCCGTCCTCCGCATACCTCAAATCCAAGACCCCGATGGCATTCTTTTCGCTCCCAGAAGCTCTGACCTCCAATCGCACGATCAATTGAAGAATCCCGACGACGTCCGAGAAATTAGGTCAAACCCGCAAGCAGCACGGATTGAATGCCATAAAAGAAAAGTACAAAAAACTCGCACACGAATCAGGAAAATTGCTAGAACTTCCCCGTGAACACTTGTTTGCGAGAAGGTGTGACCAGGTGAAGCTGAATGTTGACAAAACCCTGACGGAAGCTGCTGCTATGGGATATGCAAAAGCTCTCCGCCAGGAAAAGTGACCTCGGTGATGAGAGAGAACCCCCCGATCACGACTCACGACTCACGACTCACGAGGAGGAGAATCCACGGTGGTGGGCTTCTACCGCGGGACCCATTCCCGTTAGTTAGTGTTTCTGCAAGAATTGTTTGCCCATGCTGACTTGCTGAGGGATGAGGGATCTCACTAAATTCCATCCGGATCAGGCTCTCATCTGCCCCCAAAGACAATAATGGACTGACGGAATGAAGTAACTTATAGCATCTCCACCGGGGCACGCAAAAGGGAGGCGCCACATGGCATGTGTCATGTGAGAAGAAGGGGCCGTTGTTTTTCCGTTTCTCCACCGGCACCCCCCAAAAAACACTGAATTTGTCGAGGCACAAGCTTTTATGAGTTCTCAATTTAATCCCTGATTGAGCACCAAAAGAGAGATAATACACTGAAAAGTTCAAACTTTGAAGGAATGACGTATTCCAAGTCAATTTTGCAAGACATTGCAAGATGCAGTGTCTAGACTGATTTTTGAAGGACCCAACATTGAAAGTAAGTCCATTTGCAATTAGTGGGACACCTACTAGCTTCCAAGTACGCCAAACCATTTGTAGGGCAGTTTGGCATGCCACAATGGAAATGTTCTTACTCAATGAGCTAAAATTTGGCAACTTTTTGCCAAAATCTTACTTGTTGTGGACGGTGACTAAGGTCAATCCAACCATAGCCAATCACTTAAGTGATTATGCAATAGATCATGTGTAATATAAGGCGATGCATATTTTTCCTATGTAGATACAATAAATAAAAAATGTTTCATGATTGTAGCACAACAATAATTGCAAAATGATTATTTTACAATCATTGTGGACAAGAAATGACTACTACAGTCATTGTGGTCAAGTCATTTATACTCTCTATTTTGTAGTAAAGAAGATAGGAAATATGAGGATTGCAAATTTTACATAGTTTTATTCCCACAATTGAAATTACTATGAATTTTGGGAGCACAAAAGTGCTTGGAATCCGTAGCCAATGTCTAAACTCTTCCAATTTTGGTCATTCAAGAACTACTTTCCTGCTCACTACTTCTTGCACACTTCAGAAATCTGTCGTGACCTTATTAGTCCCAACCTTGAAAAAAAAAAAATGCATTCTAAGCTTCTGTTGAAAATAGCACCTTACATGGCTCAAAATAGTTTGTACCTTACATGTTGGATATGGATCCCTAGTTGGGAATGGACGGTCCAACCTTATTTCAAGAAGGAAAAGAATAACTCTAGTCTGAAAGACCGCTATGGATGGAATATAGATCCTATAATAAAGAACCAAAATGTTCCTTCCCCCAAGAAACTTTTGGGTCCCTATATGACAATAAAGTAGTTATTGCATCCCCACCATAGTTGGGTGGACTATAGTAGTAAGCACCTTACCAATGCCTAGATTTAAACACATGACCACCTCACTGATGTGCCAAGGCCAAAAGCCATTGAACCAAGGCCATAGATGCCACTATTTCAACACTAATAAAAATGAGGTAAAAGTGGATGAAGTGACCAAAAACATCTATGAGAAATGTAAAGTTTGCCAAATTTTGGATGAGGCTTATTAATTTTAGGTTATATTAAGGATGAAAGCATATAAGTGATGACTGGATGAAGAAAATTAATTTGTTTGACTTACTTGCATTCAAGGGAGGAAGGGGTGTGCTACCACCAAGAAAAGTAAAATAAAAAAATTAAATTTATCATATTAGCATTTATAAAAAATAAAACTTGTATTGTCAAAGATGCAATCTTGAGCACATTCAAATGTTATAAAGACAAATACACTTGAATGCATTAGAATAAGCATTTGAGCATTGCTCTAATTATTGAATTGACTAATATTTTGTTTTATCTTGTTGGAAGTCACAAATATACTTTAGATTCTCTTCTTATGCATTTTTGGAATACCATATGGGTGATTGCAAGAAACACTTGTCCTATTTCTTGTTCCCTTGGTCTTGAATAAGTGGTTTTTGGCTCATCACTTTTGCGACTTATGCTTGTTTTCTATAAAATTTGAAGGAAAGGTACATGTACTAGTTTTAGACATTCTCTAATTTTTCCAATTTAAAAAAAATTATTTACTATTTTTAAACTGCCCCCGATTGGATGTCTACCTTGGCCATATTGGAGGTTTTTAGTCCTATTTTTGATCCAAAAATGAAATTTTGAAGCACTAAACTGGAATATAAGGATTTGTACTAAAGTTATTCAAGCTCACAAAGGATTTTTTTTAAATAGTAAATTTTCCACCTTCCACATGTGCTCAAAGTGCACTACCTTTGCGCATGCGCAGAGAACACAATTTTGTTTTTTCCAAGACGAAAATGGTTGAGAAGAAGCATCTTAATGTTAGTAAAAATGGCTTTATTTTAGAGAATTGTTTGAATCTTTTTACTAATTTCTAAAAATCAAATTCAAAAGTATCTATTTTCTTGTATTTTTCCATCACGCTTTTTTTGTACATAACTTTTAGAGATAAATTTTTTTAGGCCTGAATTTTCACCCATATACTATTTTAAAAGCTTTACATATTATATATATATATATTTTTTATTTTTTTTATTTTTTTTATTTTTTATTTTTTATTTTTTTATTTTTTTAAATTAAAAAAAAAAATTATTCCTAAAGGTCATAGTACTCCAGTACTGAAGCCATTTTGGCCAGAAAACAGCAGGTGTTTCTTGCAACTACCCATACGAATAAACTATAATTTTTCAAGTGTTGAAAATAGACTGAAGTGACTACAAGTGACTTGAAGCATTCATCAATAGGATTGTGCATTTTAGGTAAGAATTTGTAATGATAGATTTTAGATTCAAGGAGTCACAATTATATTTAGTTACCTTACTTTAAAAAAAAGTTCTTTTCAAAGATTTTTTTGAAAGTTTTTCTACAATAAAGTATAACAAAAATCTCGTTTTTTGATTCATTAAAGTTGAAAAAAGTGTCAAGCACTTTTGAATGCATAGTGACACTTTAGGCGCACAACTCAAAAAATTTAATGAAAATTTTAACCCCATCTACACCCTCTTATAATTTTGGGAAGGTGCAAAAGTTTTTTAAATTTAAATTAAAATTTTACACCCCCCCCCATCCCCCTATTATAATTTTGGGAGGGTGGAATTGCAAACAATCAGTATGGGATGGATTGTCAAGCATTATGTATACAAGTTAATTCAACTATTGCTCCCCGCTCTAATAATACTCATTCACACTAATTGTAAAATTATAAAAAATTATAAAGCATACTGGTCTGAGATAATTAGCAATATTTTTGGATAAGTTTAGTATATTGTGGTTCATACTACTTTCATGCTATCTCAAAATATTGTGATTTTCATCCAATATCATTCATTTATTTAATCTACTTTCATTCAATTTTTATTCAACTTTCAATTGAATTTCATCCAAAGGTTCACATTAATTATCTAAATCACATTCATCCCAAATAATCAAATGTGCAAGGAAATCTAACTCTAAATGAATTAATCTATGTTGTAAAAAAACTACCCCTATGTTTCCATTTTTAACACTGTTTAACAAAATTTAGCAGAAATTTATGTGGAGTAAGTTTCTCTCTCTATAGAGTTTAAAGTAGACAAGCTTGTTACCACCTTGATTTGAAGTATGAATATCTTGGGACCAACTCCAAGAGGGACACATATTTTTGTAGAGGGTTGCAATTGTTTCACGAATCAAACTAAATGGAATTATATATTTATTGAAGAAAATTATAATTTCTATGAATTTCTAAAGTGGTCTACCCTAAAATTACAAAACCATCTATAGAATGGAATCATAAATGTCCCATAAACAACCTATAACCACCTTGTTATGTATCTATTGGCACTGAAGTACTCACCAATCAACAATTGATACATTATCCCTTCTTGGCATCAATGCACTAATTTTGTCAAAATATAAACACATTTGGATGAATTTGGTGGCAAAAATGGGGCCAAAAGTAGAGTATCAGAAATAGGCAAATGGGAGTCATGGGTTGATCTACCTTGGTGCAAACCAAGAAGTTCAACTACATTCTAGATGCTTGCAAGTATATGCATATTCCATGTCCAAAGTTGTCATTGCCAATTCTACAATGGATCAAGCATGTGACTATCAAATAGAGGTTGTCACACCTTCTCTTGAGAATGAAATTTCTATGAAGAATGAGAAGGTATGGAGTGAAAAGAGGACCATGGAGAAGATGTGAGTGTGTGACATCCTTTTGTGTCCTATGGAGAATGGAGAAAGGAGAGTGGGGGAGAGTGAATCAAAGCGAGAAGCAAAGTGTTAACATTGAAAACTTCACGCACTAAAAATTCTCCACATCCATCCTTCACTTCTTCACCTCTAGAGGAGAAGAAAAAACTTCTCTATCTTCAAAGAATGGGCCCTCTGCAATTCAAGGAGAGAGTGACAACCCCTATTTCAGGGATATTTCAGGGATACCAACTTGAATCAGAGCGCCAATGACGGAAGCTCCAGGTCGCTACCACTAACTTCGGTCGCTTCATATAATATCAAAAACCCGTACTAGTCTCTCAAAATTCTGCCGCCTTTTCGTAGTAGACAATCTACAAGTACCGAGCAAAATTCAAAGAGGTACAATATCAATATTGGTGAAGGAATTCGAAGCAGGATATACTAATCTGAGTATGTAATATGAAAGGAATAGTCAAAGTGATTTGAGCCCCTGAAGCAGGGGTTGAATTGAATAGACGCTTTGAAACATCAAATTCACGGTAATTTGGTAGTGGATTTGACGCAGTTACAGTCGCACAACTGATTACAATCTAGCTCGGAAGTACACCAGTCCTAGTTTTTAGAGCTCTGGGCCCTTGAAAGCCTCGCACGTACAATATATTGTTAATGGCATTCTGAAACATGATGCCATTGTAGTAATAACGAATAACAACCACTCTGTTATTTTCTTGAACCACAAGAAATTCAATCCTGAAACAAACTCCATTCCATTCCCTGTTTGAAGTAAAGTCCATTACCTTAATTATTCCAACCTACACATCAGCTGGGGCCTCGTTTTTCGTTTTTCTCGGCTCTGTTTCATTTCCTGAACCCTGCTCAGTCGAGCAGTGTCCTCTTCACTGTCAAAATGAGTACGTGGTCGTCAGGCAGAGCGAGCGTGGGTACCGTGCTTGATTGTGAGTCACATCAAATGGCCCACGCCAAACGCATGTTAATTGTAACCTTCGTATGTACGCATCTTGTCTGTACAAGCAGGCCTGCGTAATATGGATATCTGCGCTTGATCATGACCACCTGCAGCTCAGTACGTCTAGGCCAGAGTGCGCTTCAGAACCTCATCTGGACAGATATTCCCTTCTCAAATTTATTTTATCTAGACTGTCCCCGTACTTAAATATTCAGCTCGACACCACCGCGTCTCAGTCAGTTGCAACTTGCAAGGTGATTGCATAGCCTCCCTGTTTTGCAGCTGCAACTTACATGATTGAGGATTAAATCTCACTCCTATGTATTTAGGGAGCTGCTAGTTGCTGATATACGTACTGTCATGCCCCTACCATCTCCAATGCACTTTCGATGTGCACTCCAAGGTGCTAGCTCGTGGTTTACGCTTTGGTGATCGAACTAGCTCCAGTAATCGATCACTGTGTGCAGTGCTTGATTTGCTTCGTTCGGGAACTCTAGCTAGAATTGTTCAGTTCGTCATTCAAGGTTCGTGGCTCTACTTCGATCTGCTCTTGATCGATATTAGACTTTCTTTTCAGTATAATCGTCTCCAAATATACTTAATACCCGAACTGATGAATCTGCTTATGTTTAATCCTCTGGTTGTACAAACTCAGGTCCTTCTTTTCCAATCTTTCCGAATTTGGATTTGCAATAATTCAGTGGTCTTAACTTCAATGTAGCCCATTTCGGAGAGGTGGATTCCCAGCATTGGTTGTGTTTTTATTCCTGTTTTGGGGGCATCATTGTGTAATATGCAGATCCTTGATTGAGCAATACTGAAAAGTTTATAGCGATGAACTCAATTCACCAGAAACAGTGTGGTTTGCACGCAATGGCACCATCCATGGCTAATGAGCCAGCTGAAACCGGCGAACTGGAGCATGGAAAGGCTGAGGTCCCAGCTACAGCGACGAAGAAGCTGCCCACACAGCGACTTCTGCAACTTCATGAGAATGGCGTGCCGTTCGTGATGCCATCGAAGCGCGGCATCGACACCACCGCACCCGACTTCGACACAAAGTCTTTTCTCGACCTGCTTGGGGAAGACGTCATGTTCCTCCAGCACACCAAGCTTCGGGAGATTCTGAACCTTCAAGCGAACACGGAGTATCTGCAGCGACATGGCCTGAACGGACGCACCGATGTCGAGAGTTTCCGGAAGAGCGTGCCCATTGTGAGCTATGGCGACTTGGAAGCAGATATCCTGAGGTTGGTCCGTGGAGAGACGAAAGCGGCCATCTTCACCGTCGACCCCATCACCCACTTCAATTTCAGGTCAGTCTCCTATTCTCTCTCTCTCTTTACCTCAATTGCCATAAAATTCTAGATCTGGATTCAAATTCTCCCCTGTTTTGAACGTAAAATCCGGTTTCTGTTTTTTATAAGGGTTCGAATGTACGGGACGGTTTTATAATGGTTCAAATACAGGTACCGAAAACAAAGTTACACGAAAACACTCCCACTCTTCAGAGTTCCAGTCACTGCAGTGAGAATGGTCCAATTCTCTCAGAAAGTCATGCCACGAGTCTCAGAAATTACACTACAGCTACATCATAAACTACAAAGAGCGAGATTTTATGTTGATCAACTGAAGTGAGAATGGTCCAGTCGTCTCAATATTTCACGCCGTGGTTCTCAAAAACTACACTACAGAATCGTAACCTATAAAGAGATTCTATGTTGATCAACTTTGCTTGAAATAGGTTTCAAAATCTGCCCAAAGTGGGTGCAGTGTTCTTGTGTTTTCGTATTTCAAACTATCCCTCCGTTTCAAACTATGAAGTAAACATTCTGTCCTAACTGTGATTTGTCCATGCCCACGGCGGCAGCTCAGGCACCACAAGCGGCAGTCCGAAGTACATCCCCTCGACAGAGCGCTTATTCGAGGACCAACTCTTCTTCCGCGCTTACGCAAACGCAACCTACCGCAAGCTCTTCCCCGGTTTCCACGACGGCAAATCCTTAAACCTCGCATTTGCAGGCAAATACGAGCAAACCCCGTCAGGACTCAAAGCAGGCGCCATGACGACCAACCTCTACCGCAGCGCAAGATTTCGTCACCGCCTTCGTGGCCCCCAGGACGAGTACTGCTCACCCGATGAAGTCATTCTCTGTGAAGATCTTCACCAAGGCCTCTACTGCCACCTCCTCTGCGCCCTCGCACACGCACCCGAGATTGTAAAAATATTCGGCGTCTTCGCAGCTATAGTCGTGGCTGCTGCACGTGCGCTTCAACGACAGTGGCGAGAGATTGTGGAGGACATTCGAAATGGAACTGTGAATTCAGACATTGTTACTAATTCCGAAGTGAGAAACGCGGTGGAGAAGACGCTGTCGGGGGCGAATCCCGAACAAGCAATGAAAGTGGAAAGAGAGTGTGATGCACATTGGGAGGGGATTTTGGAGCGTTTGTTTCCGAATGCGAGGTTTGTGGGGTGTGTGTTATCCGGAAGCATGGCGCAGTATGCACCAGTGTTGAAATTCTTTGCAGGGAAGCTTCCGATGATTTCGGTTGCTTATGTTGCTTCGGAGTGTGGGGTGATTGGGCTTAACCCGGACATGAAGTGCGAGCCGGAGGATATTACTTACATGCTGTGGCCGGAGAAGGCGTACTATGAGTTTATACCTGTTGGTGATAACTGTGTGGAGAGGGAGACGGGTGTGGTGGAAGTTTGCGATCTGGAAGTGGGGAAAGAGTACGAGATTGTGGTAACAAATGCCGTCGGTAATGACCCCATCAATCTAGATCATATTTTCAATGAGATTGTGTCAAGCAGCCACGCTGGATTATATCAGTCATAAATCACTCCACTTTCTTGGGCATAAATTCACGAAATTAACACCTTTCTAGACATTTATCTGCAAATTTAGACCGGTGGACCTGCAAATGTAGACCTGTGTAAAGTCTCTATTCACCATACAGGAAGAGAGAGGTTCCATTCATCACACAGGAGAACCTGGAACCTTTCTCTAGATACAACAACCTAGAAACTGGCACCGTCTAAAAGTTTGCACATTTGTTTTGGGTTAAGCTCAAAAGCAATTGCAAAAAACGAAGTGTCAACAGATTAGGTGATTTCACACGTAGCACAAATCTAAGCTCAACTGTATGGCGAATGGAGACTGTAATGTACTGTATGGTTAATGGACTCTCTACCTTAGTCCTCTCTTTTAAAGGTTTGTGCACTTGGAATGCGACCATTTCGGCGCTCTGAATTGCGTCAATTGACTATCTCCCAGAACCAGGTTCCAGATTCGTGTTACATTCGTTCAGCGAAATTTTTGCTTAAGGAGCACTTGGACTTTTTTGTGATCTCATGGTGTTGTTTCCGAACAGGTTTTTACAGGTACCGCGTGGGCGACGTGATCAGAGTGACAAGCTTTCGCAACACGGTGCCAGTGTTTGCGTTTGTGCGACGCAAGAATGTGGGTCTTAGCGTGCACGACGAAATGACAAATGAGGAGGAGATTCAAGCTGCTGTCAACAAAGCAGCGGCGCTTCTGAGGGAGACCTTCGCTATAGAACTTTCTGATTACACAGGCACTACTGATACCTCTCACTGGCCTGGGCGATACGTCATCTTCTGGGAGATCGTGAGCAGCAGGTACAATCCATCAATTGTGCTACGGACCCTCAAGAGCTCTTTAAGTGTGTTGTTGAGCCTTACTGGCTCTCAGAGACGATCAGATCCATGTAATGTCAATTCAGTTATATTGGAAGAAATTCACGACATTGGCGCTTTCAGCTAGAATGGGGTTGTGAAAACACAACTCTAACCCAGTCTAGTTAATGTCCTCTATATTGCGCCAATATAACGAAGTTGATAGTTAATATAAGAACTGCTGTTACTAGCTTTATTGGCTGTGATGCACAGGGACTGGGACCACGACGCAGTACAGAAGAGTGCCAATATTATGGACTCCAGCTTCAACTCCTTGTACCGGAGGGGTCGCCGTGGGGGTTACATTGGCCCTCTGGAGCTTCGCATTGTAAAGGAGGGCACATTCGTGACTGTGATGAATGCCGCCGTGACAAGAGGCGCATCACCGTCGCAGTACAAATCTCCTCGATGTGTCAACCATCCGCAAGCACTGCAAATCTTGCAGGATGAAACTGTGGCATGCTTCCATAGCACAATCACACCAGAAAATATTAGCAAGGAGTGAACAAAATGGATTTGGGCACTGATGTCTTTCATGAATTAGCTGGTCATTTGATAGATCAGTCTCTATAGCTTCAAAGACACCTAAAGAAATTGACTACAGTGGTCGCTCGAGCTAGTGTTTGATGCAGGGCATGCTAACTAGAATAGTTCAAACTCTGTCCAGTTTCTTCGTTCATACGAAACAGACTTCCATATTCTACCACTCTTGGCTTAACGACACAAGGAAGCTAACCAAGTTGTTTCCTTGAATTCGCACTAAATACTCTTCTTTGCTTGCGATGCCAAACCTCCTGCGGCTATGGTGGCAGATTTGACTCAGTAGCCATGTGAAAGTTTAAAACTGTAAGTCGTTGACTTGGACAAGCTCACGTTTTATAAAGCATATTACATTTTAGAGTACTGTAGTCATGTTTCGTCGAAATGGCATGTTTCAGAGCTTCATTCAATGTGCAGAGGTCTAAAAATTATACGTTCCAGACAGGTTTCTAGAAAAGTGCCAGTTTCTTGAATTTTTGCCATTTTAACCGAGTTGTGCGAATTACTAAAGATTTTCGAACTTCATGCAGAAATTTGAAGGAATACACGCTCAGAAACAAATAAAGAAAGGGCAAATTCCTGCTGCAAACTATTTGCATTTTGATTTTAAATATTATTTTACAAAAAACAGATGAGATTAGATCCTCTCTACACATGATCTGTACACAAACAATGATACAATTCTACCAAATCGTACATCAAGTATCTACTGCCTTCCTTTGCCATACTTCAAGTAACAGGACCTGCCTAGAATCTTTTGTTACTCAAAGTGAAAAAGGACTTCGACTCATTGGGTGAAAGAAAGCAAGGTAGCTTGCAACGTTTTGCCATAAAAAACATACAAGATTGGCGAAGGCTTGTGACAAGCGAGTTGCAAATTGAATTTTATCGTCTGTTGGGTCATCCAAAACCTAAAGATGATGTAGGCGGCTCCAAAACTGAATCATGGAAGCACTACATAAGGTGGGTACCCCCAAAATCACGCCGTGCCTTAAACCGCAATCTACTTTAAGCCCCAAAATGGTGTCAGTGTAATCTGAAAATTGCACCTCCTTGTCTTTCGCAGTTCTTAAAAGCAATATTGGCCATTTTGAGGCATGCGACTGGCTTCTTAACTCAGAGAACACAAGGATTTAATAGCACAGGGATTTAATAATTGATTCTAGTAAAGACTTGTCAAATGTCAAAAAATATGCTTGTGCTATTAAACCCTCGTGTTATTAAATCCTCAACCTTCATGTTTTTTCAAGCACGTGTCACAAATGTTATTAAATCCTCTTGTTAATTCATATGACGCACAGAACATGAGAACATAGAATCATAGGTTTACAAGCATGCAATACTTTATTTAATAAATATGAATAACACTATTACACTTTTGTGTCTATTATTTCTAACACCATTGAAGGGGGGCTTTTGAATGTGACCGTTCTCTTTCAATGCAGCCTATAAGCGGTTTTAAGAACCCTACTATCAAAACTTTGTCCCCCTACTGTTGTCTCATTTTTGTCAAAATCTGAAAATTGATTGTGAATACTTCGTCTTCTATATATTGCTTTGCTCTCTTCTATTTAGTATTTACTAATTAGCCTACAATATATCCACAGCCCAATTTGTGGTGGTTTTAGGTGTATCCACCTTATGTGCTGCATGTGGAGGTAAAGAAAGCCCTAATGTATAATGCCATCTTTTCATTTGTTTCTACTCATTACACAGTTTTAAAATTTGTATGCTCACATGGTTGATTTTCATTTGGTTTCTTTTTTTGTGGAACATGAAACAACTAGCAAAGTTGCATTTATGAAGATGGTGTAAGGTAACCTTGCTTGTCACATGCCAACTTTGGACCAGCCTAATGCAGGCCCATAAATCCATGAGCAATATATGTGTCTTGTCAAATGTATTTCACAAAAAAAAATTGGCCTAAATTAGGCTAGTGCAAAATTCTGCCTATCATAGGCTGAATTACCTTAGTAGATGCCCATGGATCAAAAGTTGTTCATGGTGCGATTGGAAGGTTGCTACACAGACTGAGTACATTATGATTGCACCAAACTTGTCTACATCACGTTAGAACAATTTGGCTTCTTTATGCATGTGGTAAGTTCAATACTTCTATTGCATGTGACCTTGGGGAGGTCACTTTATGCATTTATACAACCCACGTGTGGCGAGGATTTTGGACCCTCTATTTACTTTTTCAAATTTAAATAAAAGAAAAAAAAAAGAGTAGATTTTCCTACTTTGAAAGTTTACGTTATGAATTATTGATAATTTTATACGTAAATTATAATTAGATACAAATTTTTGAAGTAAAAAGATATACTGTAAAGCTGAAAATAACTTTCACAACTCTATATTAAATAAGAAAAAATTGTTTAAAAAATACACAAAAAATTCTCAAAAATGAGTCTTCTTTGAAAGTTTATATTTCTTGAATATTGATGCAATGGTTGTCTAAATGTGTTTCATATATTATTTGGATTGAAGATTTTGGCAATAGAATCTTATAGTCTTGACTAAACAATGCTCCAAATTGTAGGCTAAATTTATAGTTTATTAAAAAGTAAGTAGGAGGTCAAAAGATCATTTAGCCACACGTGATATACTATAGATACAATAAGTGGCCTCTCCGGGCATGTGACTTTAAATTCATTCATTCATTCATGATTACTATGAATCATAATTCAATTAATTGTGTTGCATGAGTTATTTTATTTGAAAATAATTTTTTTGATTGGGAGTGGTGCATGAGTAGATGCAACTTGCAGCTCTATTTACCCCCCTAAAGTCCCATTGGCCCTATGTACGGGGGCCAAAATGAAACCTCGGGTAGGCTCATACAATCTCAATATTCATTACAATTTTTTGAAACTTTTTTTGAAACTAGATAAACACATAAGCTTCTTGGGAATATCATTTTTATTTCAGTCAGTGCCCAAGAACAAAAGTTATGACATAAGTAGCCAAAAATGGAGGTCGGCAGGCAGCATAAAAAAAAGTCACAAAAAGTCAAATATATTTTTTCCTAGAATATTATGTCTTTGTCTACATGTGAAGCTTTGATTCATTCTATTTGGACTAGTGATTAGAAAATTATGGACAATCTTGTTTTTCAAGCAATCTAAGCATCTTCTTCAAAAAATAACTTATAAAATTCATTTTTGAATGCACTTTTCACATTTTTTCAAAAGAAATTGTTTGACACGATTAAGTATGCTTGTTGGAATACTCTCACCATTGACATTATTATGTTTTAGTCCCATCTTAGAGGTATTAACAATTTAGTCTTTCTTTCAATCTTAGACTTATTTCTACTTAACAATTTTTTAAAGAATGAAAATCAACTTGTTATTTTTGGAATTTTTTACTCTAGATTCTCAACTAAATTTTTCAACATAATAAATTTTTAATCCAAAGTGCACAGTGCAAAAAAATCCTACAAATGGCAGTCAAAGTCATTTGAAATTGCAGCTCAGAACTTTAAAAATATATTTTTCTAACTTTGAATGCTAATATCTTTTCATTTATATGGTCAAACTTCATGAAATTTTTACCACATGATATAAGACAAGTCAAGTACAAGATCCTACGGTTATATTGTAAACAAGTGGGTTTTTTGTTTTTTCTTAGGCAAATGCAATAGAAATGGCAATTTTGAGTGTTTTTTGACAGAAAAATGGCCTTGGGACTTTAGGCGTTAAATGATAATAAGTTGCTATGGCCCCTTCTTGATACTCTTCTATAAATTCTTTATTTGATTGTTTTAATGAGAATCATTTTTGTAATTAACATTAGGGGGGATTTGAGGCCTTTAGAAGACTGTTTTAGGGCTGTGAACCATTGTAGTGCTCTCAAACTATTAAAAAATTAAAAAATTATTTATTTATTAAAAAAATTAAAAATTATTATCTAACATGGCTATCTCTTAACCATACCAGAGTACTGATGTGGTACTATTTCTATGTTCTCTACAATTTGGAAACTCACAGTCTTCTGTAGGCCTCAAAAACATCTAAGGGTGTTTCACAAACTTTTCTACAACATCAAATTATAACAATAAATTGTATTCCAACCTTGAATAAGCATCTGAAATTGATATTTTTGGAACGTAGTTATCTTAGTACTTAATAAAATATTTTTTGATTTTGATTGAATTGATACCAAGTTTGCACTCCAATAAAAATATTAGAATTGTTACTATTTCAATGCTTTTTACAATATGAGTTGTTACTAAAATTGTATTAAAAATTTATCAAATTAAGTGCATACCTAGCATTGTTTTAAACTCTAATTTTTGGAGTACCTTTATAGTACTAAATCAATGGGTGAATAATCTAGTATTGATTCAATTGTCTTCTTAGTTAGCGTTGAAAAAGCACACTTGTAAAGTCCCAATGAAATAGTATTGAAAAATTTGCATTGTAATATTGAATTTGACACTTTGAGAGTTTGAAATGAAGTTTAGATGTAGTTTAAAGTAAACATCCCCCAAAACACTAGGTGCCTTAAAGCACTAACTAATCAAATGCTTATACCATTGATATTTCCTACATTGATGCACATATTCTTAAGAGAATGTTCTTAGAACATCTACCTAAGAAACTGTGATCCCTTACATAAATTTTTGCATACAAAACACAAATGATACATTTTGGAAGGTATTGAAATGTCCTCCCATTAGAGAAAATATGGGGCCTCTGGAGGGCTGCTCCACAACCCTCTAAAGACCCTGCAGTTTAGTTATTTTTGCTAATACATGTTTTTTTTCCCTATTCACGCCTACTTGAAGTTCCGTTGTCAAATCTTGGCAATGGTTTTAAATGTAAAAACAAAGGACTAAAACATAAGGATTAAGGTACTGTAATGTACCTTAATCTAGATTTTTTAACAATTTTTAACACTTTGTATTTAACACTAAATTATGCCAAAATAAAAAAAATGGCCCCAAATTATCCAATGACCATCATCCACATTTTTTTTAGAAGGGGTTGGATGTGTGAAGGACTAACTTCATTGACAATTTGTGAGCTACAAGATGAGAAGAGGAAGTCTTTATGGAATTGGGCTTGTGGTAGAGTTCATATCCCACATGGGTTACCACAAGCCCAATTCCATAAAGACCTCCTCTTCTCATCTTGTAACTCACAAATTAAGTTCATTTTGGTTTCAAATAAGCCAAATTAAGTGGCTATTGAAGCTAGTTGCCATTGGCAAATAGCTTCAACAGCCATTTAATTTGGTTTATAAGAATTTTTTTTTTTTCAATGAAGTTAAATTAAATCCAATTAAGCCAAATTTTGTGGCTTGATTGCATTTAATTTGACTTCATTGAAAAAAAATTAAGTTTAAACACTATTTGTAACGTTAAAAACTGCAGATACAATGGTCCAAGTGTTTTAAGAAAAAAAAAAATTTAATTGTGGATACATTTTTTTTGCGAAACTAGTCATGGTTTGACTATTTTTGCAAAAATCAATTGTTTAGACTACTCACTTTAGCCACTTTTGCAATTATCAGACTGACCTTTCAATAGTTTGATTTGGTCACTTTCTGGCAACCCTTCGGAGGCCCAGATTTTCTCTAATGCATTTGCCAATCAAGAAAATATTAAAATTTCACAATAGAAATTTTTAAAGTGCCCCTTCCTTAAATTGGACTTCCATATGGCTTGAATCATAAATTTTCAAGTAAGGCAAACCATTTTCCAATTTGGGTGTATATACTAAAACAAAACATGGTAAAAAAAAACCCATAGTCAAAATCAAGTGCGGTTCTTTTTGCCACGTTTTTGTGTAGGTCCACTACACGCACAATTTTAGGAATTTGGAGGAGTATAATTTACCATTGAAAAGGTCTTAAAAATATTTTTCTAATGGTATTTTACATGCTCCCATATTCCAAAAATTGCAAAAGAAGTTGACTGCCACTACGTGTACTTGCACAAAATTGTGGCAAAAAGAACCACACTTGATTTTGACTGCAGGTTTTTTTTACCACGTTTTGTTACAGTAATAGAAATGTGAAATATTTGCAAGGGGGGAATTGGGATAGTTTATCGGAAAGATTTTAGGGAGAAGTACTTGAAAAGTGTGAGGGGAGCAAGTTTTTCAAATTCCGGAAAACCAATTTAAAATTTAGACTTAAATCTTTGAGTTGCTTTTAGTTTGACAACAAGACAAATCTACACCTAAAATGCAGTTTTTTCCTACTTAGAAGACAAAGCTATTCCTAAACTATAATTTCTCACTATTCATAGAGAAACATAAATATCATGGAAGTCGACCAAAGCAATCCCGATCTTTGAAAATTTGGATTTTGTTCTCTAATTCCGATTCCACATGGAAATTCATCCATATTAATCCTAGACATTTGGAATAGGTTTGTAGAAAGAACTAAGGACTGAGTATTACTCCAATTATGCATCATGTAAATAATGAGAGCATCTACATTGTTTGACAGAATAAGGAGCTGAGACACCAAAGACCAGGCCAAGCTAATTTGATTTTCCCACCATGAGGGTGCCCAATGGAACATGAAGTTTGAGTTTGCCAAAATCAACCCTCAAGACATGAACTTGGCATGGCCGTACAAATGTTCAACAAGCTACAAAGGCAGTGTTATAGACTTCATGCAATAGACTCCAATTAAGAATACAAAAATATACTTTTTAACAAAAATGCTTTTATAAGAAGCTCAAACCACTTGACTTTAGAGAAAGGCCAATCTCCAAACAGAGTTCTCTTCACCCCCAAGTTCCATCTTCTATAATAAAGATACTATCAATAATGACTATTAGTCCTTAAGATAGACTAAATTTTTTTTTCTAACTTTTAGCTTTCTATCCTTGGTTCTATCTAGAATCATCTACTAAAGTAAAAGTCCTAGCTATATTTATCCATATGATATTTTATCTAAATTTTAATCTTCTATTTAGAATTATCTAACTCCAAGTTTCAACACATTTGTCTTTATCTAGAAATTGTCTAACTCCACTGCACTAGTCATCCATGTGGAGTTGTTTAACTCCATTGGACTAGTCATCTACGTGAAGTTGTCCAACTCCAATGCATAAATTCATTGTTTGGAGATATCTATCTCCAAGCACTCCAGTGTCTTTGTCATCCAAATGGAATTCTCTAACTCCAATCTCTTTTTGTCCACTAGTAAACATTTCATCATGAAGTCTTTCATCAATCAACACATTCATCCAATAAAGATCGTGACAAGCAAAGTCATTTTGGTTATAGATCGTATTGATTATGTTTTTGGGTTGAGATTTTGGAGGCAATGGCAAGACATGGACACAATAGAGCAACATGTGACATGGTGAAGCATTGTATTTCTACATTAATCTATCTTTTGAACTCAAAAACAATTTTCAATTGTAAACATGCATTTTTTTGTCCAAATTTGACAACTTCATCCACATTTTAAATAGAATGAAAATTTTCTGGGAAAAAAAGACTATTTTTTATTTCACGGAAAGTAGAGATTTATTTTGAAATAGTATGAACTAATCCTATAGTGCACAAAAAAGGGATTGGTGTGATGCTTTGAAGCACCTTTTTTTCATTTATTTTAGGCAATGTAGAAAGTAATAATCACTAGAAGGATAAAGCTATTTATATCTATGGAAATGGATGAAACTTAAAATCTATAAATGAAATTTCATGTATTCATCCAAAATAATGTACATTCATCCAAAATAGAACAATATTATCCCATATTTGGTAGCAAATTGATGATCTACTAAAAAGCATGAATATTTTGCCCAAAATTTCCTACAAAAAAAATCATCTCTTTTCAGCAAAAAATCACTCAAAAAGTGTTAAGATGAAGGCACATGCTCTAAGTATATTAAACAACACAAATGAGCAAGAGAATACCTATCCCTTGGTACATGGAAGATGATAGTATATATTATCCCAATTAGGTGTCCAACACCTAATCTTGGGTGTGGATAAGGTGGAGAGCTTTAGGTAACTAGTAGATCATTCTATTTAATGACAATTCACCGGGAGTACTGTCACTTGGAAGTAGCACTTACTATTCTAATTATGAGTTAGCTACTACTTCAACACTCTTCCTCGATCAATAGTTACCTCATTAAAAATTGATCTGTGATAAAAAAAACTAAGTTAGGAAAAATCCTACAGACAGAAAAGAGTATAACTTCTACTGAGGAACTATCTCATGCAACAAACACATGCTGGGCTCTTGTACCAATCTCCTATGAGTATAGGCCGGAAGAGCTTTGGTCAACATGTCTGCAATGTTGTGCGCCAATTCTATCTTCTTGACATCTATTTGTCCAAATTGAATGAGATCTTGGGTGAACCCAAATATCTGTGGAGAAATGTGTTTGGTGCAATCAGTTTTGATGAAGCCGGACGCCACTTGAGCTACACATGCAGCGTTGTCTTCAAAGATGATAGTTGGCTTGAAGTCTTGAGTAATTTCGCATTGCTCCATAATGATCTTGTTCATGTTCTTCAACCATACTGCTTCCCGGGTTGCCTCATGGAAAGCAATAAGTTCAGAGTGGTTTGAAGAAGTAGCAGTAACGGTCTGCTTTACTGACTTCTACGAAATGGGGGAGTTATTCTTCAGAAATTTATACCCAGTTTGTGACTTCCCAGTACTCTCGTCGGATTTGAATCTTGCATTAGCATAACCTGTAATATCTCAGGTCCCTTCCTTGGTATGACAAAGTTCCAAATCTTCTGTCCCCCGGAGGTATCGGAATAAGTATTTGACACTATTCCAATGACGAGCTGTCGGTTTTTGGCTATGACGAGCTAAGACACTTGTAGCAAAAGAAATGTCAAGCCTGGTATATGTGGACAAGTAAAGGAGAGCTCCTATTGTTGCGAGGTACTGGGTTTTGTCCTCCTCCTCCTCCTCGCAAGGACGGTAGGGGTCATCCAGAGTTCGACTTTGTCCCATCATGGGGGCGGAAAGAGGGCTAGCTTGGTCCATCTGAAATTTCTTGATAAGCCTTTGGGTATAGGTGGTTTGATGGAGAAAGATACTTCCATCTGGTAAGTGAGTCACCTCAAGGCCAAATCACAAAGAAGTCTGTCCTAACAACTTCATCTCAAACTAAGTGGTTAGAAGACTCATAGCATGATTACAGGTGCATGGGGTGCCTATTAGATTGAGGTCATCTACATAGACAGCAATCACTACAAAGCCTATGTTATTCTTAAGTGTAAAGATGCAAAGTAGGGATGGATCATTTTTGAACTTGTGGTGGAGTAGGAAGTCCCGAAGGTGTTTGTACCACATTTTACCTGCTTGTTAAGGCCATAAAGAGCTTTTTGAATTTTCAGACTAGAATAGGATCCCGGATTGTCATCCAGTGGGGTCTTGTCAAGAAAATCAGGTGGTGGTCTGATATAGATGGTGGCATCTAGGGGACCATAGAGGTAGGCTGTAACAATATCTAGCAAATGAGTTTCTAATCCAAGTTGAACAGCCATCGCGAGCAAATATCTAAATGTCGCGGAATCCATAACAGGAGAATATGTAAAGTCATAATCAAGACCAGGGCATTGGGTAAAACCTTGGGCAACTAATCGGATTTTGTACCTAATAACATGTCCCTGAGCATTCCTCTTCTTAGTGAAGATTAGCTTAAAATCGACGGGTTTAGTAGGAAGTTTTGTATCTAGGGGTCCAAAGACTTTGTATTTTCTAAGAGATGAGTACTCAACTTGTAAGGCATCAGACCACTGAGGCCAATTAGATCTAGATTTTGCTTCAGCTAGGGTGATTGGATCAGAGTTTGAGGTGAGAATCCAAGTGATAAAGGTAATCACAAAGGTTGTTTCACTTAGGGTACAAGAAAACGACGGATCTAGGTGAGAATCGGGAGAATGATTACTACGAAGACTAAGAGGATCAGGTTTTGACTGTTTGGATGAAGATGCTAACTGAGCTCGTTTTCTCTTCTCGGGAAGAACACTAATTGATGGCTGGCCGGCTCCAGGAAGTGGATTACGAGTAATCCTTGAAGTATTAGTGAAACCATCCGGGAGCTTTTTAGTTAGGGATTTCAAGTTAAGAAGTTTTTGTACTTCAGAGTCTACTAGGGCAGTTCTAGGGTCTGGATTAAGAGTGAATGTTTTGGGTGACCGGAATTCTAAAGCAGAATTGGATTTGGGGTTAGAGATTAGAGGAAAATGGGTTTCTTTAAAATGGCAATTTTGGAACCGGGCTCTATGCAAAGTTCTAGTGGAAGGGGAGATATTGCGAATGATACTAGGGGAATCAAATCCTATGTATATTCCTTCTTGCTAGTGGCTACCAATTGTTTTCTTTTGTGGTTCAGCTACGAGAACTCATACTCTACATCCGAAAGTTCTAAAATGAGAAACATTAGGAACTTGTCCCAAAAGTAACTCTGAAGGGGAATGATCATTAAAGAGAGTAGGACAGAATCTAAGGAGAATAGCAGCATGAAGAACGGCATGTCCCCAGAACGTAGGGGGTAGATTTGCATGTAGCAAAAGCGCACGTGTAATTAACTGAATTTTCTTAATGAATGCTTCATTTTGGAAGTATTCATATGGAATCAAATAGGTCAAGGTAATCCCAGAGGCTACACAATAATCTTCAAAGTGCCGTGACCGAAACTCCTGGGCATTATCCATCCTCAAAGTTTTCACAAGGTAGTCCAGATAATGAGCCAAGTACTTAATTAGCATAGCTAACAGTTTGGAAAAAACCATATTTCTGGTGTTAAGCAATGATACCTCAGAATGAATCCCAGATGCATCAACAAGGACTAAAAAATATCTGAAAGGTCCAGATTTAGGGATAATAGGTCCGCAAACATCACCTTGTAGACGTTGTAGCTTTGGTGGAAGCTCCGTTGGTAGTGTCCACCTCGAGGGGTGCTTGATTAGCTTTCCTTGGGAACAAGCAATGCACTCCCCTACATTGTTAGCATTGTTGGGGCAGATGTTATGGCCTACTAGCAATGGCAATATACGCCTGAACATTGTAGTTCCATGGTGCCCCAACCTGCTGTGCCATAATCCAGTCTTGGCTAGAAACATGATAGAGAAAGCAGAGCCCAAGGGTTGCTTAATTCCAGTAGTTGGATGCATCAAAATCGGTCCGGTAGTACTGCTAATGTGAATTGCATATAGGTCGTTGGCTCCTGCACATGCGGTGGCAAGGAATCTCTGCCCTTGCCTAAATTCCATAACCTCTTCACCATTCCTCACTGTGGTGAGAACATGGATTCCGTTTGCCCATAGGTCCCGGTAACTGATCAGGCTCCGGGGGGCTGACGGAGCATACATTGCTTTTGCAATTTTGAAGGGGGTCCTCCCAAGCAAAATTAGAGTTGTCTAGCCCTCACAGAACATCATGTCCCGTTTTCCTACAATAGTGGTAATGCCACAAACTTGTCAGGAATCGGCTAGGCCGGAGAAGTCAAAATACTTCTGATCCCGCAAGATCGTATGTGTGGTGGCACTATCCAATAGAGCTACATCAAGTTGATCTACGGATTGTATCGTGTTCACCATATAATTTTCTAAGTCTATCTCATCAATTGAGGAGGCATCAAGGGTATGGGCCTCTCTCTACCCAACCTTGAGCTGTTGCAGCTCCTTATAAATCTTCAAAAGGTAATCGGAAGCTCTACAATCCTTAGCAATGTGCCCAACCCTACTGCACTTGTGACATGTCCGGGAATCATGAGACTTAACATCAGACTTTGAATCAGTTGAGTTAGGTTTGTCAGAGATTTTGGACTTATCTCTAAGTTTTGATGAAGATTGTTGCTTCTGATGTTGCTTCCACTGCTGCTGCGTCTTCATGTTCCGGTGGCCTACATGTTGGTATCTCCACCGTGTGTACTTCCTTAGCAAGCTTGGATTCATCATTCTTCAAGAGAAGTTGTTGTTGCTTTTCCGCAAGCAAAAGATAAGACATCAACTGAGAGTGAGTGTTAAACTTCATATTGCGGTATTGTTGTGCTAAAAGAGAAGAAGCAAGAGGAAACAATTACTTGGAGTAGAGCATCGACGCCAAATCTTATCTATGTGCGAAGGGATTGGATGGTACCTTGACGAGAACAATGGGCTATTTGCTTGATTTGGAACCATCATCTTTCAAGTGGAAGGCGCTTCTTGTTCTGAGGCGGTACTTAGACTTCTCCCTTCAACAACAGTACATTCAAGTTGATCATCCAGCCGAATTGTAGAAGCAGCTCAAGGCCAGATTTATTCTCTTGCTCATGGTGAAATCTGGCCTCGAGTTGCTTCCACAATTCGGCTGGATGATCAACTTGAATGTACTGTTGTCGAAGGGAGAAGTCTAAGTACCGCCTCAAAACAAGAAGCGCCTTCCACTTGAAAGATGATGGTTCCAAATCAAGCAAATCACCCGTTGTTCTCATCAAGGTACCATCCAATCCCTCCGCACACAGATAGGATTTGGCGTCGATGCTCCACTCCAAGTAATTGCTCCCATTAGCTTCCAACGCCTCAAAAAGCAACGGTTGAACACGTGCTTTTTCTTCCCTGGGATGTTTTGCTATAGGCATCACCATCGATAGAGAAAACTAGGGCGGGAAGGCTATAAAGACAAGGGAGAATGAAAACTAAAATAAACAATTGAGAGATCAAAGAGAGTCTCATGCTAATAACGTGTTAAGATGAAGGCACAGGCTCTAAGTATATCAAACAACACAAATGAGCAAGAGAATACTTGTCCCCTAATACAGGGAAGATGATAGTATATATTATCCCAATTAGGTGTCCAACACCTAATCTTGGATGTGGATAAGGTGGAGAACTTCAGGTAACTAATAGATCGCTCTATTTAATGACAGTTCACCGGGAGTACTGTCACCTGAAAGTAGCACTTACTATTCTAATTCTGAGTTAGCCACTACTTCAACAGTCGGCACGCTATCGGGCCCCACCCCCCTCCCCCACCGCGTCCCCGCTCCTTTCCTCGTCCCATCTGGACACCTTCCCTTCAAGCTCTCCATAGCCGTGTCCACCGTGTGTGTGTTAGCGCAACAGCTTCACCACGTCTTCCACTCGCTGGCGCCATCCCTCCGTCGCCACTCTCATCATCTGCGACACTGCGGACGCATTTTCAACCCACCCAATCCGAAAAGACGGACTCCGAAGGTGGGTCATGCAATCACACTTGACTTTTTCACACTCCAGTCGCAATGCATTACTTGTACAGTTGAGGATGCGAATTCCGCAATTGCTCGGAGGCTTTCCCGGCTTTCTTTCGTTGCAGGGATCACCGTGGACTTGCGTCTTAGGCGCTGTGAACAGTGGTTGGGATCGTTTCGTGAGTGACTTGGTAGGGGGGCACTTTGCAGGAATTTGCTGGGGGGGAGTTGGTCACGGGAGTCGGGGGGGAGTGTGGGTTGGGTATAAACGGGGGTTTGGGGACCTGCATTTCGTGAATTGGAGAATTGGGGGTGAACGGAGCACGGAACGCGTGAAACAGAGCATGTGTTGCAGGCAGAAGGTGATTGATTAGTGAATGGATTTTGCGGCGCTCTTTCTGTTGGACGCTTGACTTGCGCGTCTACGTCTAGAACCTTCTGTGGGATGCACCTTGGGGGGAGGTTGTGCGAGGTGCTTCTCGACGTATTCGAGGTTCAGTATAACAGGGTTGGTAGGGTCGTAGAGCGACGATTTGCTTTTATTTGGCGTTTCATTTGTGTGTGTGTGTTTGTGTTTGCTGCGATTGTAGGACTGCGATTTTGGGTGAGAGGAGGGGAAAAACAAAGCAACCTAGCAAGTAAGCAAGCAGTCGAGATGGAGCAGCGGGAGGTGTTAGTAACCCTGATCTCCGCGAGCGATTTGAAGAAGGTGGCCGCATTCGGGAAGATGTCGGTATACTGCGTGGCTTGGATTTACCCCAACATAAAAGTCTCCTCTCCGATGGACAAGAAGGGCAACTTGAACCCGACGTGGAACGCCACCCTGAAGCTCATGGCCGACGAGCGCCTCGTGGAAGACGGGAATGCGGTCCTTGTGATCGACCTGTACGACCACGGCACGTTTGGCATCAAGAACGTGGGCTCGTGTACCATCCCGTTGTCGGGGCTCAAGGCGCCGGCCAAGGCGACGACGGAGAAAGAAGGCAAAGAAGACAAGGGTGCGGACAAGATGCCGGCGACGACGTCCATGGAGGGGGGAAGCTCCTCGTCTAGCTCCAATTTCATGACTGTGCCGGTACGTGAACATCCTGCCCCTTGCATTGTTGAGAATTCTTGTTATTGTGGATCTTTTCTTTTTCCCCAATTCGGTAATTGTAATAATTGGTCTCTGATCATCCTGACCGCTGTAATGTTTTTATGAATTTGCTGGTCGTATGATAGCTATTTCCTTATACAACAACAGATCGTAACATCTTTATGTTTCTTTCTGGCCTTAGTTAGCCCCTACAGGACCCTTGTAATGTAGTTTTTCGCATTGTACGTGGTATTTGGGTATCGTGATGATTCCTAACATATTGAAAGATTGTAAGTGCATAATACTTGTATATTCCAATCTCCATCTTGTTTAGTTATACAAAGAATCTCGCGTAAAGTCAAGAAATATATATACGGTAGAACACATCCACTGATAAAGTGCTCCTCGGTTCCTTCGGGTAATGTACTGTTTTTCTCATCTTCTTCATGAAGCACGCGCACAAAGGTTTCAGAGAAAGATTAGTGAAAGCGAAATTCAGCTTTTTTCTGATGTCGGATGATCTCCTTGTCGGTTGATTGTTTTGGATTAGCATTCTTTCTGTTCCGCAACCAATAACCTAATTCCCATCCACAACGTGCTCTTCCTTTTACAGGTCTTGAGGAAATCAGGCAATGCCAAGGGGACCTTGAACCTATCGATCAAACTGGGGGAGCTTCTGAAGCACCCTCACCCCCAGATGGCAGCGCCATCACCATCGTTCCCGCAGCAGACCATGCCAGGTTATGAAAACAAAGACGCAGAAGGAGCTCCAGTCTACGCATACCCTGCCGCTGGGTACCCTCCAGCCTACGGGCAACCAGGGTACGGCCCTCCGGGTGCAACAGCCCAGCCGTATCCCATGTACCAGCAAGCGCCTTACCCGGGTCAAATGCCGCCTCCCTACTATCCCCCTGGTGGATATGCACCCCCTCCTCCCCAGCAGAAAAGAAGCGGCGGGTTCTTGGGCGGTGGAATGGGAGCTGGTCTGGCGGGTGGTGCTCTGGGAGGATTGTTGATTGGCTCCATGCTCGGAGGAGATGGTGGAGGAGATGGTGGAGGCTGCGGAGGTGGCGGAGGTGGCTGCGGTGGTGGATGTGGAGGCTAAACTCTTCGGTGAATCAGCTCTGTATTCCCTATTTTGGGTTGTTTGTAAAGTTGCACCGTTTTTTTCTTTCTGCAGTATCACTAGTAACAGCAGTTACTAGTGTGGCAGTGAAAGCGAACAGACGAAGAAGTTCAACAGCATATCTGAATTGACAATAAGGGATTGTAGGAGAGGAAAAAAACAAATAGACCCTTTGTATACCATCACAGCAGGCTTTCCATCAGAAATTAATATGCAATGTGCATGATTTGTTGTGGAGAGAACGATGTAACGCAACTGCTGCATTTGACTTTTTCTGGATTCAATAATATGTTAATGTGACCTCATTTGAGTTTTTCTATTATCCGCCGATATTTATCCTGAATTGCGGCTTGTGAATGTGGTTGTGAATTGATGCTCGTCTTGCTCTTGAGGAAAGAGTTTGTTGAGAATGTGAGTGACTGATTACATCTGAAGGATTAAACGATATGTAGTCTCTGCACAATTTGAAATGCTGTGTATCCTCTGATACTGAAATCACTGTTTACTTTTCATACGACAACTTCGTATGAAAAGCAATTTGTTTTTATCTGTGGACAATTCTCGTTCTTTCCTTTTTTAAGTTAATTGTTTTCTTGTATAATCCATGTGACCATATATATGTGGGATGTTACCCATTGTAATTAGTAAGATACGAATGTCATTTTGGCCTAAGATGAAGGCATCAGGGTTTAAGCTTGCAATAAATGTTCTATGTTTAGAACATTCCCGACATTTCAATTTACTTGCTTCAATTCCAGATTTTATCATGTTCCAACTTCCACCGAGGACTTTTCAAATATTGAAGAATATAAAGTCCGACTGGCATAGTCGTTTCAAAAAATGTAGCCACTTTGGATCACAACTCTTCTAATTTTAAAGGAAAGATAACCACTTCAGACCTCTTGTCAACGGTATATGATCTTAGAGACTAAAAAGGCATCAGACCTGACAAACTCGAACTACAAGGTCATTACAACAGGCAACAGAAACATGACAGGATCGTGTGAAATATCTGGATCATCTTAAAAGTGAATCAAAATAACAAACATTAGAAGAGTTTATGCACCCATTAAAATGGAACATTTTTCTAGAGGTTGTTACATCAAAGTAAGGGATTCCTAGTAGCCAACGACGCTACATTAATGATAGAAAGTCTATCCTGGTGATCAAGTGCATTCACAAGAGCAATCAGTGATCACAGAAATAGAGGGCTTTCTCCTGAGTTTCATGATCTGTTCACTGCTGGAAACTAAATTCAACAGAGTCGAACAGACACAGGGGACGTGGGGTCTATCCTATCCCACAAGAATTCTAAACCATTCAAGAGACTGGCCAAGTTCGTAGTAACAAGAATTTGCCCACGTTTCACTGGCCCGTACTAGTAACAAGAATTGGCGACAATGGTTATCTAAAACTCACGGTATGATACATGTATGTGATTTAATCTTCTATGTGCTTGCACCTGTTACATTCAGATCCGATCCAACCCAGTAGCTTTTCACCCCAACGAGTATCTTCTCACGCGTTAAAGGCCCATCCTCGTGGTCAGCCATACGAGTGTCCCAGCGCATACCTTGCGATATCGTCATCACCTTGTTTAAAACATCTACTTCGTCACGGATTATCATTGCTCCTTCTGGCCGCAAAATCCGATCCATCTCCAGCAAGATATCCGCAATATCGCACCTGATACAAAATAAAATAGAAGGCACTAAGCATAGCTCGGACATCAAAATAGAGGGACCCATAACGTGAAAACCCTTTGACCAAATTCAAGATTGAAAGACTGAATGATCATGAAAGCTCTGATCCACGTACTTCAGTGGAGTCTAACCAAGTATTTCAGCTTCCGCCTTGATGATGAGCTTTTGATTTTAAAGCAGGCAATAATGTTCCACGACAATGCTAGACCACGAAATACATTCATAAACGATTTTGAAATGCAGAAATTACTCGACAGCGTATTTCCTTCTCGAACAGTACTTTAAAGATTCATTCGTACCTGTCTTGGTACATGCTGAAGACTCCACTTGCGTGAATCAGGTCGTACGTTCGCGGATATGTTGAGAATGCCTCGCACCTGAGTGAAGGGAGATTCCAACGTACATAAAGTATTAATAAAGAAGCATCATAGATTTCGAACATTTGCGACTGTTGCTGAAGTTCGGGACAGGACTGTGCTCGATGTGGACGACCTTCGATCCAATCTCTCAGCAAGTACGATTGATCGTTCAGTCCTAATACAGCCACATGGACCCTGACTACTGACCTCCATTTCCAGGAACGGTGTTCCAGTAACTTGCAGAATTTACTTCATCTAGAATGTAGGACACGTCCTAAAATTACTGCTCCCCCAGGATAGGTTGATGGACATAATTTAAAAATAATTTCTTCGATCTGTTTGCACTTCTTACTAAAGTATTTGTGTTGAAATCATTTGTTCCGTCTTCTGAGGCTGGACATAATCCTCATAGGACCTTCGAGAAACTAACAATCTGCACAGAATTCATTACTGATCAAATCAAGTTGAGAGCTCACCAATTTTGATAAGTGCCGATCAGTCCACGCTCGTAGATGACACCAAGTGTATTGTCCTTTGCATCAGAAGGCATGACGTTCATCACCCACACGGGATCCTTCACCAAAGCGGCGGCAAAACCCCCAAGTCCAGCGTTCATATCCATGATATTCCGGTACCTGCCTGTTGCCAAAGGAGTAATAATACGTGCCTTGTAATAATTCACACGTTTAGTCCATAGAAGAGTGTCATCCCTGAAACCCTCAGCTGTCATTCCTGGAATCGAACCGCTTGCAATTCGAGGAGGCACAGCAGTTAGCCTTGCAGGCCACTTGGCAAGAGCCTCACCAGCATCGTCTTTCGAATCCATTGCCTCCGGAAGGGGAGTAATACACGTTTCCATCTTCCGATACCTGTGAAGAATCAGTACGATGTAAATTTCACCACTGTAGCTTTCTTACTTGCAATTTTTACCAGTATTCTAGATCATCAATTTCATTACATTGGCGCAAATCTGCCCGGCAAAAATTGTGACATTCATCTCCAGAGGGCTCTAAAACCAAGGGCTGGGATAGATTTTTTAAGCTGCCCTGAGAGGCGCCAAAATCATGAAATTGACGTTCTTGTCCAGATTTCTCTCAAAAACATTTTAAGCAATTGAGGTTTATTAATAACTTCGCCTCTAACAAGCCTGAACCAATCGAATAGGGCAGGAGACTCTTACCAAGCCGTGTCAGGATTTTCAGCACGACTGCATATGTGCGGGCGCAAGTTCTGGTCGCGCAGACGCTCCTGCTCACATTCAACGTGGTTCAAAGGCTTCTGCCAGATGGCAAGATTATCCTTCTCGGCATATTTCTTCCAACAAAGATTCCGAGCTGCGTCCTCGATACTATCTTGCTCAGCTTTTAAATCCTCTTGTGTCCTTTGCCAACCCTTGTAGTGGGTTTTCCAGTTAATTGGTGGCCCAGAAAGTATCCAAAAACCACTAGGCCTCAACACACGGTCGACTTCAATCAAGTACAAACTCTCTGCAGATCGACGAAACAAACATCGTTAAATATCATCTCCGACCCAAAGTACACGGCTCACCCATGGCAAAGGAACGCAGGCACATGAGTAAAAAACGAAAAATCCATAATTAGATCATGTTTCGGAAACATGAATGATGTGAATTACCAAATTTGGCCCATGGGATAAGGCAACGAGAGCAGTGTGCCATATCAAAAGATCGTGCGGGGTATGGCATGCGATTCTCAGCCATGATTCCCAGTATTGCGGGAACACCTCTCTCCAAAGCAAATTGAATCTGGGAGACGTGTGTATCCCGTGGTGCAAACGACATGGTTAACACTTTCTTTCGCAGTAAGTATGCGCCCCAGCTTGCAACCTGAAATTCAGCAATGTGTACATGACATTTAGAAGCTAACCGCCATAATAAGAGAGATTTTAAAAGACATTAAAAGCAGGCAAAAGAAAAACTTAGGCAGGCATGTCTATCCGAAAACAGAACCAGACATGAAAACTTTAAACACGAAGACAGCGGATAGTAATACACTCCGTGACCAACATCAGGGAAATGGTCGCCATAACTATGATGAAACGACAGCCTACTTATTTGAAGTGGTCTCCAAATCTGTTCTACTGCATAACTCATGAAGACTCAGACTAATAGCAGCTTATTAGTCTACAATAATTCAGGTTTGCTGAGTTTATTTGCTCCTTACCCCACATCCAGTGTCAATCGCTGTTCGAATGGACCCATCATTGAGAGGAATCAGGGCTGCAATGTCATCAATGTACTTATCAGCACCACCAGCTGAGAATGTTCCTCCACCTGGAAAGTACAGCTTCTCACCTTGGAACTGCACCCACTTTTGAATTGCCTTCTCCACAGTGAGTTCCTTGTGGGGCGTGTTGGCAAACCACGTGTAGTCTCGGCTCTGAGGCCATGGGAGTGGATTTTTGTAACCAGCAGGGGCGGGAATCAAACACTTTAGCAGTTCATCCTTTCCAGGGCAATGCCGTTCTCTGTATACCAATCTGTCCCGTGGATATTTCAACGAGCGCTCAACGTCTTCACATGGAGTATACTCGCTGAATTTCATGTCACACGGTTCGAAAGTAGTGTAGTTTGAACCAGTATCAGTGCTCAATGAGCTATGGTGAGCTTCAAAATCAAGTCCCTCCTCTAATTTGCAAGGCGGACGTACAAGCTTCAGGTCTCCAAAGGAATTTGATTGCAGGTCAGTAGGAGTGTTCTGCCATGAACCTAAGATATAGAAGAAACAACATAAGCCAGAAACACTGACAATCCATGTGATTTTCTTGCGCTTAGCCAATTCGGCAGTATGAATCTTGGGAGATACCGGTCCGTTCCCCAGAATTCCTGCTCAAATGAAAAGCACGTGACAGTCAGCGGCCAGACTCTTCGCTATTTAAAAAGAAGTGCAGTCAGCATAATTATCTGATATCAGGACCACAGTAAAGACTGTCGATGGAAATCAAACGACGAGTGACTGCTTCTTCCTCGGTCGTCATATTATTATCTCAATTCTACAACTTCTGACAAGACGCTTTGCATTCAATGATGCTGAATTGCTGGATTATGAAATATTAGATTAAAGAATGTCGCATATCGTAGATGTAGATTTCCCTTCACCATTCAATGGACTGATCTGAAAGTTGTCATGGAGAGACACTCTAACAAAGTCGAGTCATATATCCTCCTGAGATGAACAGACTCACGTAGGTATCATACTTGAATAAGTCAGTGCACCAGTAATGGCTTATATTGTAGGCCTGCATTGTCGCTTTTGCATTTAAACATTAACTCCCGATCCTATTACAACTACGCAGAAAGCTTTCTTGGTATTTCGTGAGAAGCACCAAAGGGCTGATATATATCCTCACAGAGCAGTCGCCATTAGGAGACAGATGCTGGAGTTCATAAAAATATATGCGAGCTTGAACATTTCCCATAAACCGTGCGAGCTCTCATGAGAGGAAGGCATATAACATGGTCGTGATATCATGCATTTTAATTGGCGAAAAAAAAGCATGGCTCTCAGTCTGGTGTATAAATGTTAGGTCTCTTGAGGCTGTCATAAGTAACGACATGGACAACGCAAGTTAACAGTCAGTCCTGTGCGAGATCATACAGTGTCCACCGAGATTATCTAAAAAATGTCAGTAGGAAGACTTGCAAACTAGTTGGTACGTAAAATTTACCCATAAAGGTCTTCGACGCCATGGCGAGGATAGCAACTGCTGTAAAGATTGTCAAACCGTCCGCTATGTGCGGACTCGGATATGTTTACTTTTTTCTCCTCCGGTGAATTCAAAACGGATTGCACTTGCCTTCCTTGACCAATAGCGAACTCCGTTTCTCGCTAGATGAACAGGAGTAGGAAATAGCCTGAAAATTACAAGGACATGCAGAGCAATCAGTATACTTAAAGATGTACTATAAGCACGAAGGTCGCCAACAACTAAACTCAATATGAAGATCGAGTAAAGAGAACTATAGTATGTATCTATAGTGCAGAGTCTTTCCATCACTGATTCGAATCCTCCCCTCCTCTTTAACTCAGTTATACCATGTCTGCGATTTACACATAGAACGAAAGGAATACAACGCAGGAAGAGTAATAATTACACACGCCGATCATCAAAGTATCACAACGAAATCGGTGGATTAGTACATAGAACGCCGAAAAAGGTTTCGCCAACGTTAATTGGAGCCTCTTTTCAGAGTGAGCAGGATCATTTCGAAAAAAAGACATAAACTCTTCTTACAAAGAACCAAGGTGAGCTCTCACCTTCAGCCGCGTACTTAGCTAAGGCATCAGCAAGCATCCCTGAAACCAGATACTAAATGAGAATCACCAAATCCCGCAATCAATCAACACTCGGGTCACGCGCCTTACATCCAAAAACTGCACCACATCAACGCAAGTAAGATCAGCCTCAACGTCTTTTAGAAATATATATACACCCCAGAAAAGACACCTTCACACCACTGCACTCACACAGTTAAACCCCTACGCAACGTCCACCTCGCTCTATTTCCCCCCCTGGCAACCGCTCCGTAACTACAGCACATGCCTAAGTCACCCTGACAATCCAACCCCGTCTGCAACATCAAATCAACCGAAAAAGCTTGCAAAAACTCATTCCACGAAACAAAAATCACACCAACAGACTCGCACTCCAAAAAGAAAACACCGATGCAAAGTTATGATCCAATACCATACCATTCCGAAAAGAGACCCAAAAAATACTGCAGATGCGCAAACTCACCTGGAAAGTAGCGGCGAGAGACTGCAACGATTGTGCTCGAGGACGGAGCTGCAGAACGGATTAAAAAGTGGAGCGAGCATTCATGAGATAAGCTGAGAGAGGCGTCGTCGTCTCCTATGGTGCAGAGCTGCCATGTCCCTGCCAGCCATGGTCCCGCCCGGCCCGACCCGGCCCGACCCGGCCCGACCAGAGCGGGTTACAGTAAATATGCCAAAGTACCCTACGTGTAAGGAGTCAGTTTCATAAATAAATTTCCGAAAAATGGAAAATTGGAACATGTCTAAAAAATGAAAAATTGTCCAACAGTTTTTGAAAAATTTGAAGGGCGACACAATGCACTCAAAAGAGGCAGTTACTGCCTAATTTTTCATTTTACAGTCCTATGGTGTCGTGACTTTTGTTGGAGAATTTTCAAATTCAATAGCCCAAAATATCAAATTACACTGTCAAAATTGTCGAACAACAAAAATTAAATTATTTTGACATTGAGGTGCCAAAATTGACTTACACATATGGTATGCCAATGACCAAGCAAATTTCATTCCTTGACCGTGGACCAAATGCCAAGGAGGATTGACCCCCTTGTTGCCCCATGCTTCATCCCTACAAAAAAATACTATAATTTTTTATTTGCCACCCATAATAAATTTGCAAATTTTGAATTCATATTTGCAATCAAAGGCCCTTGATTAGTCAGGTGAGGTGAAGAAATACAAAATTTATGTGGAACAAAATAGGGGGCAATTTTTACATTTATCCTTGGATGGAGCAATAAGGTTTCAATCATCCCAAGCCTACACTAGACATAGTTCACTTCACTTGTAAAGTCTTGCAACAAAATAGGCAATGCTCAATGAAGGTATAGTGCTTGGTGAATGGGATATTTACTCTAAAACTTACTATCTTTTTTTACCTTAAACTTCAAATTGACAGCCTAGACAATTGAAAAGGGAAAGAAACAAAAAAATATATTATATTTTTAAATTGGATTTTTTGTTGTTATAACCACATATGCAAAAGTAATTTGCCAAAAATAATTCTAAAAATAAATGTCAGTTTTTGGATGATTCTATCATTGAACATCTATTGAACCTTATTTTGAGGGAAAATTTTATATTTTGCGAGAAGAGTGTCAATCATATCCTATGTTTGTAATGTGTATACAATATCATAGTGTAGAATTCACCTCTCAATGCACCAGTTTATTCTATTAGTGTATGACACTAATTTACAAAAGTCACATTATTTGTTGTATATTAAATTAGTGATGGAAAAATATTATTATGTTCTATTTATCTCCACTATTTTATTAATTGATACAAAAATCAGCAATATTTCATTTGTGATGCGTTTAATACTAAACAAATTAATTAAAGGATAAACTTCAAAAGACTTTGAAGTTGTTTTCTTAGAATTTTATAAGAATTATTGAAAAATTGGATGATGTCAATTCAATATCAAAGACATCATAAAAGAAGAGTCTACAAAAGATAAATCTATATCCTAGTTTGTCAACAATGTATTTACTACAATGTTTACAACAAAAATATGGACTTAATTTTGATCACAAAAGGTCACAAGCATGAATATTTTCAAATGAAATAGCAAAACAAGATGCAAGATTGGATTATTGCTTAAAGCTTGCCACAACAAATCTTATCAAATTTAGAAGAAAAGGCATAGATCTTTATTTTCCAAGCTCTTGTGGTTCTTGCACATGCTTTGATACTATTAAATTAATGAAAACTTTGTGGTTTAATGTTCAAAATTTAGATAAATTATTGTATTCTAAAATCACCGTGTACTATTGGTGCATGAATCGGCAATGGGTAAACTTGTTCAATTTTTTTTATCACGACGTTTCTATGTAAAATATTCCGGGAAGAACAATAATTTGATGGAAAAGCCACACAAACCAATTTCAAAAGTATATTGAGTGGTAGATTTAATCTCTATTTTTTTAGTGGATAAAATCATTGAATTTGCTACAAAATATTGTGATGAGATTTCTCCATTTGGAATTAATACATATAGTTCAATTTTAGGTGAAAAACTTTTTTCATTCACATTTTACACATTTCATCCCATAAATGTCAAGTGCTTGTGACCTCAAAGAAGATTGACTTTTGTAGTATATTAAGTAGATGACGTAAATCCCTGCATATTCAAACAGTACACAGGCCTATATTTTGTCTATGATCCCATGACTATATTGTAACTCAATATATTAGATGAATTTAAAAGTCCATAGTCCCTTTTGGTTTATAATTTAATTTTTTAAATTCTTCTTCAATCTAGATTTATTATATGCCAATTTTATTTTCTATATTGCATTTAAATTTTTTTCTAGCTTTGTGCTTTTTTGGAATGACAACAAATCATAGTTGCATTCAATGTAATGAATCACTTCTTTAAATTAAAAATTGGTCTCACTATTCTAAAACCAAAAAATGATCAAAAGGGTTTTTGAATCTCAATGGTCACTAAAGTGAGAGTCAAGCCTTAATTTTTTTGCCATTGGTCATTTTGTGTCTAAAAGCAAACACTTTAATAAGGATTATGATCCAATTGGGTGCATGGTTTTTAAATTGGATTAAAGCACATTCTACCATCAAACACAACTAAACGTTTCAAATACCTCTATTGTAGAACACAATAATTTAATAATTTAATAAAGTTATTTCAACATTCAAGTCACTCTTCACATGATGATATTAAGAGAAATAAGGCTCTACTAAAGAGAAATAAGGTAGGGTGCTCTTAAAGCGCCCCTACTCTAATAGTGACTTCTAACATGGGGGTACATTTTGCTTTCTTCAATGTATTAATAGGATACATTTCAATAGGGGTGTGTGCTTTAGTGATCACTTTGTTTCAACTTCAAAAATTCATAACTAATTCCACGAAGTTCCAAAAAATATGAAACCCCTTGGATTAGGTGCCAATTTCATTTTCCTTTTTATAAAATTTACTCAAAACTATTTAAGAGAATTCAGCTTTCTCCCAAATACAATCAGCTTTTAAAAGGTTACTTTGTAAGCATACTACCTCAACCCCATCATCAACCCTTTTAGGATGTTAAGACCAGGAATGGCCTACAATAGCTTGTACTCTTTTAGTAGTCTTAGTATACAAGACTTTATTTCTTGCACAATTGTGATGAAAGAAATTATATGAAAATCACAAAGCAAAGGTGCATTCCTAGGCAATCTCACAAAAAAAATTATATCGAAAAAAAAAATTCTACATGCAAATGGCCTTGGTACTTAGAAGTTGCAATGTTTGCAATCTTAAGAGGTTAAGAAGGTTGACGTGCATTATCCTTCAAGCGCTCCGACGTCCAATTTCTAGATGATGAACATATTCATATTCTTGTTTTTTTCTCATTGTTGATTGAATGAAAGTCACTCTAACTTAAGTTCTTGTCCTATCTATCATTTGGACTCGGTGTTACTAGAGTACATTTTTTTCTAAACTTACAATTGTGGAAGTATGTCAAGTGGTTGACTAAGCCCAAATTGCATTGACTCTAAGTTCAAACGTGGATTTGCAAAAGTGAGGTCATAGATGTAAAGAACACAAAAATTCCAAAAAATCACCATGCCAAGAGAACCTCCTTTGAAATCCATTCCAATAGGTTTTATTCCAAAAATGATAATATTTTGCTTGTAATTGAATTTCGAAGGAATTTTAAAATTTACCTTTCAAAATTCATAAAAAAATGAATATTGGTGATTGCATTGATAAATCTAACTGCATGGATAGAATCTACAACTTTCATTTGTACATCAATTCCAAAACATTCTTCCCAAATATTGCTTTATAGTGATTTTTTTCCAAAATCGTCAATTCTGGAGAAGATTCTGGACGTCTAGGGGTTAAGAGCATGTTCATTTAAGATCCCATGAATGTCCTTTATGAGTATTTAAAATGACACCCAAATTACATACTTGTGGCTTTTGCTACTTGCTGGTGGGTGATGTAGCCATCATCGAAACTAGATACAGGGTATATGGGAATAGTGTGAAGGCGAAGTACATATGATTACTAGGACACTGCAACCCCCATTTGATTGTGTCAGCCCTAACCAATAAATGTGAATTTTATTAGGTCTCTACAATAGCTCAATTGACTTCAAGCCAATCAATGATGATCATCCTGGTTGACGGATGGAGTAATAGCGAGAAATCATTCATCCGAGTGGGGAGGACGTCCGTATGTCCAGAGTACCCTAAACCTAAGCTTAGGGTTTCCTGATGGTAACTCTGTAACTAACTCCAGTTGGACAGAGACGGACCCTGGTTTGGTTACAAGAATCCAGGACTGCGGTTTGGGCAGCAGTGCAGCACCATCCTGACAGTCAATGCCAGGATGATGGGCTGTTGGGTTACAAGGATATAGGGATTTGGAATACAACAGAGAAAAGACAGCATTGTTCCCGGAGACCGAGAATAAAGTAGTTCCCTCCACGTTCCAGAGCCCGTTCTAGTTGACTGCCCCCGATCCGCCCATCAAGTGTCCAAACTCCACCCGTCAGTTGTGGTTTTGTGTGGTTTTGTGGCCCTTGGATTTCTATGTGACTTGTGTTTGGAAATGGGGCCACTTGGGCAGCATCCGTGTTGGGTGCTTTTCCTTTTTGGCACTTTCACCGAGATTCCTAAAGGCATTTTTTTAGAGTTCAAGAGTTTTGTTTTTCTTGGACTGTCTTACACTCTTCCATTTGCTTTCCCTTCTGTCCATTTGTTTTCCACACTAGCTTCATGGTCTACTTCTCATGCCCAGTTATGGGTGCTTCCACCTTAATAACTTAGAGCCAAACAATGCAGATATCGGTAACCAACTGGTGGGAAATGTCCATTCATTTTCTAAGTTAATTATGTAAATTAGATTTTATTTTTGTTTAATTACACGTTTTTCTCCTATATGATTGGGCACTACGCATTTTTCATCCCCAAATGTTGCATTTATCCTAATGGAGGATCCCCCGCGTTTTACAATTGGCAATGCCATTGATTGTCTAGGATTTTGCAAGTACCCTATTTATGGCACTATTTCTTCTCCTCTTTCTCTTTCACTTTGTAGTGCTCTTGGTAGTGCGGATGCACCAACTAGAGTTTCCTTTCACTTTGAGGTGTTTTTGTAGAGCAAGCGCATCAATTCTTCATTTTTTGTTTACATTAAACAAACGCATCAACTTTCATTTTCCCACTTGAAGGTGTTTTCTTGCTCAACAAATTTCTATTTTAAGGTTTCAAATTTATTTTGAGACCTTAACTTGAATGTGGAGCTTAGGTAAAGTTCTAGGTGAAGCTTAGGTGAAATACTCCAAACATGACTTGGATTGAAATGAAATATGCACTGTACATATTCATTTTCAAAAATCAATACATATTGGATTGACTTGAAATTTTTATCACCCAAATTAGACAAATACTAGGTGCATTTTTTTCAACAAGTTTTATTGAATTTATTAAGCACCGGATGAAAAGGTTATGGCTTCTCAAAACTCACTACAATCTATAGAAATATACAAAATATATGGGAGTTCCATGTGGGGTTACAATTTCTTTTACTGTGTGTGGTCGAAACTTTCTTCTTGGTGCCCGAAGTTGTCCACTGGACTTCAGTTTGTGAAGTTGTCCAAAAGACTTCTCTGCTTTGGTGTTTAGACTGCAACCGGTCAAGTCTCTTTTCTTTTAATATTTTCTTTTTCTTTTCATCTTCTTTAATATCCCATTGGATGCCTAAAATAACCATATCTTGGCCAGAACCTCTTGAACCTCTCCATGGTAGTATAAAGCGTCCCTCGGTCCCAACCTTGAAAAGGAGAAAGATAAAAAAAAAAAAAAAGTCCAAGCTTTGGTTGCAAAATAACTACACCCTACAGGGTGGGCCCTACCTCATGTGTGTGTGTTTTGAAATGCCATTGTGTAGGGAATCTAAATTAATTAATAGGCTTTGGCTGCCCTGGTGCAGGGCAGGCTTAGACAGTAGACACTAGACACCCGAGAGAAGTTCAGTTCAGAAGTCCAGACTTCAGAGAAGCTGTAGCTTAGTATGGGAGGGACTGAGGGAGACTGAGACCAGATGATGGATTATGAAGCGAGTTTTCAATGCCTGATTGGAATGGGTTAGAGCATCCCCACTCCAACACGGGGAAGCAACACTTCAAATGGTCTGGACCATTGATCTTAGAAAATCTTCTAAGATCAATGGTTCAGACCATTTGAAGTGTTGCTTCCCCGTGTTGCAGGAGCTAGCGCAGGTTGGAGTAACGTAAGTTAATGCCAAGCCAGGCCTCTCACATGCGGCTTTCATACGAACGGAACTGAAACATCGCTGGCCACGCTTTAACTTACAGGAGGCTCACTGCAGTGCAGAGTCGCTAGCTGCAGTCCTAATGAAGTTTCTCCTTGCAGCATTTATGATAAGTAAGTCCTTAAAAACGAAACCACATTGGAGCAGGTCTGGGGGGAGGGCTGCCCCAAGCTTGGAGTCCGGAATCTTTCTTAAATGGGCATCATGGAGCTTTTGTGCAAAGGAACCAGTGTTTGTTTGTTTTTTCATTTGGGAGAAGGAGCCAGTTGTTTCTTCAGTACTCATGTGATAAGGTAACAGGTCCAGAAATTGCCCACTTAAGAGCTGAAACTGAATTTTGGGAAGGCAAAACTTCTTGAAATATTTTTCAGTAAATTTTCCTTGAAAGAGAAGTGGATTTAGGCATCTAGCCTAAGTCGTTTTAATATTTTTTGGAGCTTTTTGAAGTTAGTTATGAAATTTTGAAGTTGAACTGGCATAGGGCTCCAAAATCGTCCACGCCTGAAATGTACATTGTGTGTACATCAGTGAAGGCTATGAAAAAACAGCATGTATAAATCGTGTACATTTTACAGGTGGGCAGTTCTTAATGCCCGAACTATTCTCGAGCCTGTTACGTTACTTGGTGATATCTGTATGGAAAGTAGATGATACTTAGGTAAAATTTGGCGATTGGTCTTGAAATACAATGGTAATCTAGTTGCTTTGCCCCCCCCCCCCCAATGAAAACTTCCTTTTAAAAAAAATAAACAACATCTTTTGGCTGTAACCAAGTGGCGAAAAATTGTGCATTAAAAAAACACTTAAAGGACTTGGCAATGTCAATGGTGAGCTTCCGCTCTCACTCCTCAAGGTTGCTATTCAAAATTCTTGTCAAGTTTGTGCATTCTCTTGTCGTGCCACATGTGGTTGGTCGTACCTTGTTTTTATTGGCAATGAAATTTTGTTTCATTTGTTTAGAAATAATCTTGTTAAAATTCTTATAAAAGTTTCCAATGGAAAAAATAAAAGTTGAATTATGATTCAAAATCCTAGACTTAGATTGGTGGATGCATCCTGTGAAAACAAGGAGAATGATACCAAGGAAGTTTACATGTGGATGAATATAAGAGGAGTTTTTATATAAAAATCTAGACCCATGGGCGAGGGGTCATTTAGGGGTTAACTTAGTGCACGTAAAATGCATAACCTACAATAGTGAGGTATATTTTGAATCTTAGACAAAATGAAAAATGCACCCGCCCACTCACCAGGAAAGATAATTATAAATTATATTAAAACATCCTCACTCTAACTAATATATTGACCCTCCAATGTATTACTAACTTTTGATTAGTATATAATTAGAACTTGAAAATATTGTTGTTGGAAGCACATTCTAAAAGTACTTTGAACATACATAAGAAAATTTAAATTTAGTGTTGAATTTTTAGTAGTGCTGAATTTGTGAAAATGTCTCCAATCCACTCTACCAACTACGCCTCTAAATACAATTTGAACTTTTCACTAGTTTATAATTAGGACTTTAATTTTTTTTATCATTGGAAGTGCATCCCAAAGCACTTTGAATATGTACAAAGAAACTAAATATTAGACATTTGACAATGAAAAAATGCTTCAATGCTAGCTAAAAGACAAAAAACATTATAGAAGAGTTGGCAAATCATGATTACCAAAATATATTCTACTCTAAATTTATTTATTTGAAATTTTGTATTTTCCTCATGTAGTTCATCAATTTGTCTTATTGTAGCTGGGAAAAAATTTGATTTGGACAAAAACTTTGTTTAAGGTAATTTTCCAAAGTCAAAACACTCTTAAGAAATGTTCATTGTAGATTGTCTTGAAAGGAAAGCCTAGCAAATCAAAAGGAAATGATGCTAATGTGTGGACATCAAAATGTGAGCATATAAGCCTTGAACCTAGATGTAAGTAAATACCCTACAACCATTGAAGGGACTTATTACATAAATATTTTTTACATAGGTATCTATAACATAATTATACTATAATCATGGAAGGTATCTATAACATAATTACACTATAATCATGGAAGGTATCTATAACATAATTACACTATAATCATGGAAGGTGTGTATAACATAATTACATTATAATCATGGAAGGTGTCTATAACATAATTACACTATAATCATAGAAGGTGTGTATAACATAATTATACTATAATCATGGAAGGTGTCTATAACATAATTACACTATAATCATGGAAGGTATCTATAACATAATTACACTATAATCATGGAAGATATCTATAACATGGACACCTATAACTTAGGTGTATAGACTTTTAGGCTTATAAACTCATCATCCAAGGCTCATATAAAAGCAATCCTTGATCAAAATTCATCTCGGAGAAAAATTCCGTAGATGTGCAAGTAGACAAGGGGCTGAATAGTTGGAATATATAATGATTAGGCACGGTTAAGTGAAATTTATGTTTTGCCAATGTGCCTCAATTAATTGCAAGTCTTTGTGAAACAATCTTCCATTGCTCCAATCTTTATGAAAATTAGCATGCATGTTCTTGACCATTTATAATTGCATTTGGTTGAAAAGGCAAACTCTTTTTCTGTAAAAATTTGAGATATGGACCTTCTAAGTCATTTTGCTTATGAAAAAAAAATTCCAAAAATTGAACTTTGATTGAAGAGATTTCAAAATTTGTATGGTTAAAGTCTATGATAATTGGAGAGTAGACTCATTTGATAGTGGTAAATAAGATCCCATTGTTAGTTAGTTTTTATATTCTAAAAAAATTATATTTTCATTTTAGAAATGACAATTGGAAGGTGATTTGGACGGGAAGAGACCCCTTGGACATTTATAGATTAAAGCCTTCAAACCTAACTTAATTTATCCTCAAATTGATTCTTCAAAATAATAAAGAAAGATTTTAAAGGAAATTCTCATTGTTGTGGAATTATAAAATTATTCTTGAAAATTCTTCAATAGAAAAAGAAAATCCTAGTAGAGAGTGCTTTCACCTAAAATTGCACGTCCTAGCAATCAGAAGCAAAGAAGAACCAAAATATTCTAAGCATTGATATATAATAGATTACTTTTGAATTGTGCAAAGTTAAAAATAGATATTGGTATCAAAGGTTTTAGAACATTGTAATGAATTCTAAGGTGGTCATTATGGAAGTATTAACATTTATTTCCAACTTTGACACCAACATCTATTTTACCCCTTCCTACCATCTATCCAAACATTTTCAAAATTTTCACACCGTTTTCACCAATATTCTCTAAAAAAAATTTAAATAGTCTTTTAGATTCTAATCACAATAATAAAATATACAATGATTAAAACAAACCTTCCTATTCATACAAAAAAATTATATTTTAATTTTGATAACTCAAAATGCCTTCATTTTTGTAATCATTTGTGACAAAAATAATTCCAAATTAGATTAAATTTCTATTAAATTTACCTTTATAATTGAAAAGCATTCATTTTAGTCAACAAAAATACAAGTAATAAGGTCTTCAATCAAAATAAATTGTGCACTGAAATTGAAATGCCATATCTCACCAAAAAATTAGTTGCAAGGATTATAAAGTCTTATTGGCATTTACAAATAATAGAGGTTTAAATAAATGTATATTGAACTTGATCCAAATATGTGGTATATAGAGTCACCACACTAATTTTATTTGATTGTTGCTCCCCAAAATAAAGATTCAACTTCTTAAATATATATATTTAAAATTATTCACTTAATAGAAAAAATTTAAAATTTAAAATTTTATAGACGGTGTAAAGTAAGTCACTTGAAGGGATTAACTTTAAAGAAACAAAGCGTATATAATATATGGGATGATTGCATTCCAATAGTGTTCAAGTTATACATTCAAATATGGTTTCTAGAACTACAATTCATTCATTTTTATTGGATATTGACAACTAGTAATTTCAAACTTTATAGGATTGATTTTTTATTTTAAAGAATATTATTAATATAGGAATTAATGTTGTTTTTGTATTAAAAACACATTGAAATATTATGATTATCACATAATATACATGTAAAAGATATTGCATGTAATTTATGTATCACATAAGAAAAAAATTGTGAGGGTTTTTAACCTCTAAAGCCCCGAGGGTGTTTTCTGCCAAAAACCACTCAAAACTACCACTTTTGTTGTATTCACTTAAGGAAACCAATTTTTTTTGGTTTTTTGGGGAACTTAACCATAGGATCTTGTACTTAACTTATCTGAGATCATGTAGTAAAAATTTCATCAAATTTCACCGTACAGATTGGAAGATATTAGCATTCAAAGTTGAACAAAAAGTTTGTTTTCAAGAAGATGTTTAAATTGCCCGAAAAACTAAGATTGTCCATAACTTTCTCATCCCTTGTCCAAATAGAATGAATCAAAGCTTCACGTATAGGTAAAAACATAATATTTTAGGAAAAAATTCAAAAAAAATTAATTTGACTTTTTGTAAAGTTTTTTGGAATGCCCGCCAATCTCCATTTCTTGCTCATTGTGCCATAACTTTTTCCTCCGGCATCCAATTGAAACAAAAATTATATATCCACAAAGCTCTTGTAAAGCTACACAACCTCAAAAAATCTCAAAAAATTTGACTTCAAATTGAGACAATAGAAACCTACCCGGACCCAAATTGTCCCCCAAAGGGACAAGCGGGGCTTTAGGGGTTAAAGGTGTTTCTTGTTTATATCTTTGACATATGATACATTATTGGATTATACAACTCAATGTTTTTTCTAATACCAATATATAAATAAAATAATTATATTTTTCCATGTGAAATATGCATAAAACTACCTACTCTCCATCTCCTACCAAATTTGAAATGCCATATTTAGAGGGGATTCAACATCTTTGGATATAATTGATTTTTTAATTTCCATTTGAATAAATAATAAACTAATAAACACCTTTTGAACCACGATAAGCTCTCTTATTGTAAAAAATTTCAAAATACTATTGATGAGTATTTTGTAAATAAAACATTTTAAATTTGGCAAGAGATGGAATGTAATTGGTTTTGCATATTTTAAATAGAAATAAACAACTTCATTGTATTTAAAATGCATTGATATTGTATAATTTTCTAATATTTTAATTATCAAAAATACAAGACAAATATACCTTTAAAAACATACACAAACGTCTTTTTCTATACAAAAAACACAATGCAATGTTTTCATATAATGATAAAATTTATTTATTTTAATTACACAAATTAGGTTGATGGAAAGGCTTGCATTATTTTAGCATGAAAAATGCATTGAGATAGTATAAATATTAAGTGTACTATGTATCATTATGGCATGATTGAAATGACATTTGTCATGATAACATCAATTTTAATTAGTGTGAAGGGGTCTTTTACTTTCTTCCAAATGTAGGTTAGATTTATTAGTAAAAGTCTAAAAATGTGAGACTAAGATCAACAAAGGCTTGTCCTCAAAGTCCAACTGTATTTTTCACTCATCTAAGGTAGTGCAAGACTTATAGGTATCCTCCAAAGGATGTCCTTTCTTTTTAATATTAGAGTGTGTGTGTGATTTGGCAAATTAAAAATGTTACAATTTGAAAAATTGTAAGCTCCCCCTCCCAAACTTTTGTAACAATAAGTGAGTAGTGTATTGAAGAGATATTTTTAGTTGATAATATTCATCACTGCATAGTATGTGTAGAATAGGACATAAAATAACCATTATTAATGCAATTTTTGTTGGTTTTGAAAGTGACTTAGGGGCACTTATGAATTTGTAAGGCAAATTTTTATACTTTGTTATAAATATAGAATTCCACTTTTCATTAATTTGTATTCTATTTTTCTACTTGTGAAAGGAAATTGGTACTTTCTCAACCCTCCACCGGATCAATTGTAGACACAATAAAGTGACTTACCTATCATGGACTAGCACAAAAGAACATAGATTTAAAAATTTACTTCATTGCAAGTATATAAGATGGGCCCCCCTAAAACTGCACCCTACCTAAATCTGGTATCATCACAATGTAGACATCTCCAAAATAATATGTACCTATGTGGAAGAAACGATTTTTAGAACGTTTGCAAAAAAAATTGACCCCTTGTAACTTTTGCATACGGTATCCAAATGTCACATTCTTTGGTGTGTTGGAACCTCCTTTCCCTTGCCAACAAGAAAATAATTTGACCAGCCTAATAATAAAAAAATATGCATAGTAGCAAACCACAGTGGCGGTTCTGGGAGGGGTCCAACTTAACTTAATCTGAATGTCAGTAATGCTGGACTCTGCCACTGCATTTATAACTGAGCCAGACTACAGATTACTGTTTGATATTTATTGGACGTAGTGGATGCATGTTAGTGGATGATAAAAGGTGTAACTGAAAATACCGGATGACACTCTAACTTTCATAATGTAGCAGGAATGTTCTTAATAATAATACGGAGTACCAATTTTACTATTGAAATTTACGAGGGCATTCACATTACTAATATTGAAAATGGAATGTGAAAAAAAAGGATGTAAATAAATATGTCAGGTTATTTCAATGAAAAACAAACAAACAACTCGTATAGAGTTCATTGAGGGAGAGCAATAGAGTCTACACAAAATAGTGAAACGAGGTTGCCTTAACCCCTAAACATCTAGAGTCTTTTGTAGAATTCACAATTTAAGAAAAATCATCATAAAGTATTGTTTTGAAGAATATTTTGGAATTCATACACAAATAAAAGTTGAAGATTTTGAATTTCAAATTCCATCCGTACGGTTAGATTCACAAATGCTATCACCAATATTTATTTTTATAAATTTTGAAAGAAAAATCCCAAAATTCCTTCTAAATTTGATTACAAGCAAAATATTATTATTATTTGAATGCAATTTGTTGGAATGGATTTGAAATGAGGTTCTCTTCACACAGTGATCTTTTGAAATTTTTGTGTTCTTAAAATCTCTGACCTCATTTTTGCAAATCCAGTTTTGAATTAGAGTTAATGCAATTTGGGCTTGGTCAACCACTTGACATACTTTCACATTTGTGTTTGTAGAAATATATGTACTCTAGTAACACCAAATCCAACCATTAGATAGAACAACAACTTGATAAAGTTTCCTCACAAATTAAGATGACTTTCATCCAAGCAGTAATGAAAATGAAACTCGAGTTTTAATTTGTTAATCGTCTGTAAATTGGACGTCAAAATGCTTTACAATTAACAATGAGGTTGCTTTACCTAAGAAAAGTTAATTACCTTATGATTTGTTGCTTGACTATCTACGTGGAGGTGCATAAATGTAGGCCTCAAACCGATGCACTAGTACCCCATACCATACAAATGGTTTTGGATTGATGAAAATTATTACATCCTTGTGACAATAAATATTTATATAGTGTAAATATCAAGAAATTAGTGAAGGCTAACTAAATTTCACTATAATTTAGTGTAGTTTTGTAGAAGGTGCCCAAGACTTTGGAGTAGATTGAAATTGGACTTCAAGTTCAAACATTCCCTTTGTCCAAAAGTAAGAGTCCTTAGTTCTGTTGGAAATGTTTTGATACCAAGTTCACTAATCATATTATTGTGAAAACCTTAATTAAGAAGGGTTCTAAATTCTATATCACTATAATTAAAGAAGAATATTGCATATGTTCATTGCAACCCAAATAAAATTGAATACTAAAAAACTCCATATAAACTACTCAAAATAATCTTAAAAATATAAGTTCCAAAGTAGATAGTTATTTCTAGACAAAGGATATAATTCTTTAATTTTATTCTCCTCCACAAACAAAATTGGGCATAAGAATCATTGGATTGTGGTAATTGTGCACAAAATTGGATCATGGTGATTGTGTTTAACGTGTAGATTTTTGACATAAATATTTGGAATATTGATCCTTTTTTTCTTTTTATATGTAATCTTGACCAAACCACCTTGCAAAACATGCTTTTTTTCTTAACCCCTAAAGGACCCTTGAAAGGACCAAGGAGACCACTTGGGCTTTTTGTAAACTCGGGTAGGCTCTATTGACTTTATAATTTTGGAATTTTTACATGAATTTTTTAGTATGGATGCTTTTCATTATAATCTATATGTGAAGTTTTGTTTCATGTCATTCCGATAAATATTGCAAAAGTTAAAAGTATTATCTTGATTTCAATGTCAAAGTAGGCAACAAAAAATATATTCTAAAAAAATTTTAATTATTTTTTTGAGATTGTATAGATTGATATCTACTAAAAAAAATTAAACCATTGAATTCCAAATAATGAGGTAAAAATTATAAAGAGCTTTATTTGCAGTGAATAAAGGTAGAAAAACAAATGAAGTCGTCTATTGCTCTCAATTTTGAAAATTTTGAAATAAAAGTAAAAAGGATATTAATTGTTTACTAAAACATTTTTATCATTTGAATTAAAAATTCTGAAATGTTTCCAAAAGTTATTAGCATATTAGTTATATCTTTCATTGAGTAACACCTTTCACTTTACAATTTAAAAAACAATTGAATATGAGAGTTTTTTTTGTTAAATTTTTTTTTAATATATAGATTTTCAGCCTATTTTCCAACTTATTGACTAAAATGCACAAGTTATAGGACATATGATTTTTTTCCTTAAAATGTTGAAAAACAAAACTTCACCTTTTAGAAGGACTAGATAAGCCTTTATTATGAAGTTTAGGCACATGAACTTGCAATTGATGGGGATATTTACTCTAAAATTTTGGAACAATGTACTTGAACAAGTTAACCAAGAGATTGTGTTGTTGCTTTCGTTAAAAAAATGGACACTGATGAAGATTTTGACCTTGCTTTAGGAACGATTATTTTGAAGCAGTTTTGGGCCTCTAAACATGATGATCTCTTAGAGGGTAACTTAAGAGGCATCAAATTATAGCAAAATTTGACAAATATTCACCTAACTTCATGCAATTCAACATTTTTAAATCATTGAGGTACTTGTTAAGGTGGTAGTAGTTATTATGAATCACCAATAAAATATGGCACTATGTATAGACAAATTTCAAAAATATTTAGTCCATTTTTAATCTCTACAATTTTCAGAATTATGAAATATTATAGTTTAAAATATTAAAGACACAAACAAAAATGATCAAGAACAACATCTAATGGTCAAATTACAAAATGTGAATTCATTTTGTTTTATCCATCACTATATCAGGAGAGTTTGTTTTCAAGCCATTTGGGACTCAATACTACTACCTCTATCCCAAAACGATTTTCTTGTTGGCTTCAATTTTTGTCCCAAAATGATCTTCTTGTTGCACTTTGTGACGTTGAAACTGGTTAGATTTTACTTTTGATTGCTATTTGGGACTAACAAAACAACTCCAAGCAATAGGTCCCCTCCATCCATGCAATCATCAATAAAAAAACAAATAAAATGACTAAAGTGGTCAATCAACATTGACCATTCTTATTTTTTTACATCTCTTCGAGTGTTGCCCGATTGAAGGAGATGAAGCTTTGGGAGGTGGTACAAAGGTCCATACATAGTCTTGAGCCGTACTAACTACCGACAAAATGACACCTCACAATCAACAATTAAGTGTCCATTGGTGCTCCTTGAAAATGCTCCAAAAATCTCACTTTCAAAACTTCAAAACTTCACTTTGAAAAGGATTCTCAAACTCAAAGTTTATAGGATGCTAGGAGTGCATCAAACTCTATTTACAATGCAAAACATGTTTTAATAATGTTATTTTTAACCTTAAACTGTAAAATTTTATTCAACAAGAAAATCATTTTGGGACAGAAGGAGTATAAGATTTTAGAGGTTAGTAGGTGACTAACTACATGTCACTATTGTAAGACCTTTATATATTGTAGTTGCCTTATAACAATATGACTACTAAAAAACTGAGGTACATTTGGGTATAAATTATCCAAAACTACCATTTCTAAAAAATTGCAAAAGAGATAATTTAAAAACTATAAAAATTGTTAAAAAAAAACTATATTATATTTCTATAAAAATTCATGGAAAATAAATTTGAAGGTTTGACCTTGTAGATTGCATGCTTGTTGTGTTTCAATTTTTTTTCAATTTTTTTCCATGTATTCTCAACTTAAAATGTACAAGTCATAGGACAAACATTCTTTTTTCTTAATTTTTTGAAAGACAAAACTTCACCTTCAAAAAAAATAAATATTAATGAAGTGTAGGCACTTCAACCTTGCAATCGGTGTGGTGTGGTGGTGGGGTCACTCTAAAATCTAAATAAGATACATTCAAACAAATTCTCTAAAAGCCCCTACAAATTGGATTGTTAAAGAATAAACGAAGATGGAAATTTTAGCCTAACCTTTCTTTTTTATAAAACTATTTTTAAGTAGTTTTAGACCTCAATATAACTTAGAGTTTAGCAAAATTTTCAAGTTTGTAACTATAGGATCTTCAATTAGTAAATTATAAAACACATGGAAAAAAAAGCATAACCAAATTCATATGGATTGTGGACTGGAAAATTATGATTTTAAATCACAATGGGTTAGAAATTTGATAGTGTATGTTTTAACCCCTATAAAGGACCAACATGCATTTTTTGGTAGTATAGAAATTTTGGGCAGGTACTTGTGACTGGAGATTTTCATATTTTTGACAAAAATTTTAAAAGAAGCTATACGCAAGGAATCTTTCATATGATCTAAACTTCATGACATTTGGAAATACGAGTCAAAAGTTATGGTCTAATATGTTACTTTTATCCACCGCCGGACAATATGGGCATATAAGAAAAAATCACTTTTTTTATAAACAAAAATTCGAAATTGGTTATATATATATATATATATATATATATATATATATATATATATATATATATATATATATATATATGGAAAGATTTGAATCATTCCATATTGACAAATCAATCAAAAGTTATGAGGAATTTTAGTTTGCGGGTAGTTATGGATTCTCTACTCTAAATAAACTTTGAAATCCTTTATCTTACTTTATTTTTAATCTTTTTGAAAAAAATAAAGTTATAGGATGTAGATTTTTTATTACAACATTTTAACCAATGGAATTGACATTTTAAAATTCCATAACCAAATTCTTAACAATTTTGTATTTTGAATCATTCTCTACTTCTTTCTACTTACTATTTTTTTTCATGTATGTTGTGCAACTCCAAATGATGTGAAAATTTTCAAGCATGTAGAAAACTTCTCTAGGATAATGAATCCTCAGAAGCACCACCATTTTGGACATTTTTCATACAAAAGTGAGTTTGTGAGTGCAGCTGCCCTGTTTTTTGCAGGGCAAAAAAATGATTTCAATGAATTATATGGTTTTGAATGCTTATATCTTGCAATCTACACGGTGTAAATTTTTGAAATTTTTACCGCATGTTCTCTAGTCATCATACTACAGGATCTTACGGTTATATGTGTCAAAAAAGTTTTTTTTCAAAAATTTGATACTTGTTCTGAAAATGGCAGTTCTTGAGTGTTTTCGGTGAAAACATAGTCATGGAACTTTAGGAGTTAAATCTTTCAATCCTTTGATCAATTTTTTATTTTGACATTATGGTTGTGTACAGAATACAAGGTTAAACCCTAAAGTCTCATTGTCCCCTCGGGGTACAAAATGGATTTTTGGTAGACTCCTACAACCTCAATATTCATCATGATTCTTGAATTTTTTGTGAAGATAGAAAAACACATTATTTTTCTAGGAATATAATTTTTACTTCAATTGGTGCCCGGGAGCAAAGTCATGGGACAAATAGTGCGGCAGGTAGAAATTTCCTTACACACAAAAAATTCTAAAAGTTTAAAAAATTTGTTCCCCATTGATTGTAATATGGGAAGTTTTGATTCATTCCATTTGGATTTATTATGTCAAAGTCATGGACAATCTTTCTTTTTGAGTAATTAGAGCATCTTCTTGAAAAAATAACTTATAAGATTCATTTTTTTAATGCAATGTCTACAATTTTTCAAAAACATTTGTTTGACAAGGTTAAGTTTGTTTGCTCAAACAATCTCACTTTCGGGATTATAGTGTTTCAATCCCATCTTGAAGCTATTAACAATTTAGTTTTTCTTTTGATCTTGGACCTACTTCTACTTAACAATTTTTTAAAGAGTGAAAATCATGTGTGTTTTTTGAATTTTTTTCCTAGACTTTCAACTCAACTCAACCCCCCAAAATTTTAATTCAAGGTTTGTAGTGCACTTTTTTTCCGACTAATGGTGGTCAGTCATTTGAAATTGCAGGCTAGTATTCAAAAAAATAAAATTTTCCAACTTTGAATGCTAATACCTTTCAATCTGTACCATCAAACTTTATGAAATTATTTCCACATGATCTGAGACAAGTGAAGTACAAGATTCTATGGTTAGATTCTAATAAATAATTTATTTTTCTTGGATGAACGGAGCAAAACTAGCAGTTTTGAATTGTTTTGACAGAAAAATGGTCTAGATACTTCATGGTGTAAGGAAACAAATATGACTATTATATATTCATCCTATTTCAAAATCTACTCTATAAGCTTTATAAATTAATTTCAAATGTGAGTTTTTCCCAAATTCCAGTATATTTTTGTGAGGCTCATGTCAATAGGCATAAATATGAAAAACCAGAGTTTTGCAATGACCTTTGTACACAAAAATTTGAAATAGAAAAATTATAAATATAATATGAAAAGAGAATATATTAGATGCTTAGTTATAGTATTGTTGAATGATTAAGCATCATCAAAAGAAAATACAAGAAAAATAGTAGTAATCTAGTGTTTAACTTGATTTTTCTTAACTTCAAAGTTTTGTCAACACAAAATGTAGTGTCATGGACACTTAGAAGTTAAATATCACAACTAGCTTCTAGCCAACTAACTTTTTGATATATTCTATTGAATTATTATGTTTAAAGATGAAGCCATTAGAGACATGTCTCAACTATACATTCAACAATTACATTCCACATGTATTGGTTAGTAATGTTATAAATTGTTCTCTCTCTTGCTTTAATAAAATCTATTTTCATAGTGAATATTTTGTTTTCAACATTAATCATTGACCTTGCATGACAATATTTAGCAATAGTAGCAAGAAGACTTTAGGACTTGTGTAGTAAATGATAATTTATTCATTGGCATGGAGTGAGCCCTTGAAGGATTCTATAAGGTTTGAGTAGGTTCTTATGATCTCAATTTTTGGCATAGTTTTTTGAAACTTTTTTTGAAGATAGAAAAATACATTAGTTTTGTCAAGTATAATTTTTATTCCAATTGGTGCATGGGAGTAAAAGTTATGCCCCCCTAAGTTCAAAAAGCAATTTGTTAGATAGCATAAATATTTTGCAAAATCTCAAAATAAATTTTTTTAAATTTTTTTTCTCATAGAAAATACTTCTATCTATATGGAAAGATTTGATTCATTTCATTGGACTAGAAACAAGAAAGTTGTGGAGAGTCTTGTTTTTTGGACAATACAAGCATCTTCAAAAAAAATAAGATTATAGGATTCATTTTTGAACTCAATTTTTTCACAATTTTTCCAAAAATGAAGTTCCACATAGTTTGGCATGCTTGCTAGAACTATCTCATCATTGCAATTAGTGTATTTCAATTCCATCTTAGAACTATTAATGATTTTGATTTTCCTTCTATCTTATATCTACTTCTATATAATATTTTTCATAAGATTATAGAAGGGGGGGTTCTTTGAGGGGTTTTTTCTGAAATTTTCAACAAAATTCTTCAACTCAATCTTGAAAATATTCAAAATCTATAGTGCAAAATATTTAAGTAAAAGAGATTCAAAGTCAAAAATCTAATTATAAAAGGTACAAAACCCCTCGTTTTCTTCACTTTAAATGCATGTATCTTGCTATCTATTTGGCGAAAGCTAAGGTGAAAGTTTTTGAAACTTCTTCTACACATTCTTATACCATTATAGTGCAAGTTGATATGTCGAAAAAAAAAGTTTTAATAATTTTGCACCTTGTAATAGAAATGGCAGTTTTGAGTGTTTTCAACAAGAAAAGGCCTCGATCCTTATGGGTTAATACAAAGACTTTGAAGTTATCCTTGCTTCCATTCTCAAATTCACATATTTGAAGAATTTTCAACCTCAGAATAATTATAATTAAAAATAAAAAATAAAATGAGGGGAAGTTTTTACCTTTTCGAATAATGTTACCTTTTGATACAACCTTAAGAGAATTTTGATTTTGCACAACCTTATAGAAATCCTTGACAGTCATTAAACACAACCAAAATAACCTTCCATAAGCTTATGGCCCAAACTCTAAAGTCATGGATAAGGTAACTACAACTAAAAGCACATGCTACCTAAAATCGCACATTATAGATTCTTGCCTAAAATGTACTCCCACTATTCATGAGAATCTATGATTGCTTTTAGGAACACCTAATTTCATAACTTTGAGAATTTATAGTTTATTCATATGGTGTTCAAAAAATGCATTCTAAGATAATCTAGAATCCTCTATTCACTACCAAGAGGACCCCACATTAAAAATTTCAATATAATAATAGAAACCATGCTGAATTGCTTATTTGTGAGATTTTAGGTATAGTTACCTTAATCAACTACCGATACTAAGAAAACCAAATGGAACTCAAGGACTAGATGTACAAATTATCTTCGAATGGAAAATTTAAGAACTATTTTGAAAAAGAGTAAAATCATTATTTGCATAGGTTACAACTCTAAGGCAACTGTTTGTGTGAAGGTTTCAGAGAAAGACAACAAATTGTCTCTGAAATCTGCATTGTAAAAGGCAATCCCATTGACATTTATCAAGTAATTTTTTTGAGTAAAAGTAAGGAAATTATTCATTCAATATGCAAGCACCCAATTTGAAATTGAATACTCCCTCTATCCCAAAATAAATAAGGGGTTTCCAAATATGTTTGTCCCAAATTAAATTTGATATTGGCTCTCCACAACTTGATGGACAATAATTGAAGCTAGAAGCTAGTTCAAACACCCTAAAGCAAAAGAGACTTCAGATACCATGCTCCAAAGACTATATAGCAATTTGATCCCTGCAAAGGGAATCAAAACACAACCTCTAACCAACCAAAGGTGAAGAATTCAACCCACAACTATAAAAAAATTGCTACTAACAAATCTCTTATTGAGAATTTTCTAGACTTGAATCATGTGACATTATTGGAATTGAATATAAAGGACATCAATGTACAGTCGGGTACTTAAAGTTTACAAACTCCGTATTAGAGCCATTCAATTTTTTTTATAATGTGCATTATAATTGATATATTTGTTTGTAAGCATAATTATTGTTGCATCCTTATGCAATCCCGATCAACCATACCCAAATTTTAGTTTAAAAAACTAGAAATCCATTTTTGGTGAATTGTTTCATTTAAAATTTGTGATTTTACATTATCATTGATTGAAAATCATTGGTGATGAATTTTTAAATTTTTATTGCATAGATTTGTAAGAAACATCTATATGCACATCTTTCCTTCAACAAGCATCTCCAAAAAAGCTTCAAAATTCCATCTATAGAGATTTTAATGTTTGGGTGATCTTATCCAAATTTTTTTAAATAGATATCTCTTTATTGTAATTAGATTTTTCTATTTGGACTTCAGGTAGTAACTAATTTTGTACATTTAAACATGATGGTACAATTACTTTGCCAAAATCAAGTTAAAATATAGAGATATCCATTTCTTCAAAGTTTGGTCATACGGCACTTTTCATTGAACTCTTCATTGGTCATCTTTTTGTTACTCGAGGGGGTGTTTTTTAATATGAAAGATGTGCATATGGATGTTCCTTACATATCCATGCAATCAAATTGAAAAAATTCACCACCAATTGTATTCAATAAAATATCATGTAAAACCACAAAAATTGACTTAAAAAATTCACTAAAAATAGAATTTTGCTTTTTTGAAACTGATATTTGATATGCTTGATTGGGATTGGGTAAGAATTGAGTGATAATTATGAAAGACAATAAAACTCAATTCTATTCTATATCATGTAAAAATTTTTGAATCGCTCCAAAACGCAATTTGTAAGCTATACATCATTGCACCAACATTGCTTGGGGAATGATCAAAATTTTGTTGATTTTGTTGCCTATTTTCAACATGCGACACTTCACTAATGGCTTTTCACGCCTAGTGGGGTTTAGTAGAAGCTACAGTAACTATGCAATCCTTTAAAAATAGGAGCTACTCACACACTAATCTAGCCATTTCTAGAAAACTCTGGACTTATTTTGGGATGGAGGGAGTAATTTTGAAGTGCAGTGCAAGTACATGTGACTAAGTCATGAACCTCCTATGCCCATGTGTAAGTTACAATGTAAAGAAAAAGTAATCCGCACCCTTAGAAATTGAAATTTACAATCTCATCACTATGCATACCTGCCTACAGTTTTAAATAGCAAAAGTTTCATCATCCAAACCTGCAAAGTCAACACAGCTGCTTAGATAGCATAAAACCTAGATAAACTGGTCAATTACAACGTAAATAAAAAGTTGATTTGAATTCAAAAAACTCCAATAGGATGTACTCTACATGGAACCACAACCTGAAAGACAATTGTATTTGACATGGGCTTGAGCTCTTAAAACTGAAAATGTAAGAATGTAAGAATGTAAGAATTCTTACCACGTCAAGTGGGTTGCAGTGAGATTCAAAAGTAGATTTGATTGTTGACGCTCTATTTCACGTGGAAACAGTCAAAAGAAACATGTGGAATGTAAAGAGTATTTCAAATGTCTCCAGTTTCTGCAGATGAATAAATCCACTTAACCTGCAAAGGCAATACCGGACATAGCTTACCTCTCCGAAGTAATGAAATGATTGTTCCAACTGCAATTAGATCGGAGACCCAAAGATTGCAGTGCAAATAAAAACTAAATACATTGGTACTATTGGGTAACCTACATTAGAGGCATGATTTTTTAGGCTCACATGAAATAGTTAGACGAGAACACAAAAGAGGTCACTTTCGAGGCGGAAATTGTCTTTGCCTAGACACGGTGAGATCCAGGCACTTAGGGATTAATGACGGGACACATGGAGTGGAACTAAGACTAAGTCAGCAAGCAGCCTGGCAAAAGGGATACTTACAAATCTGCTTCAAGAACACCACGCGTTTCGAACTCTCGTGTATCAGAATAAGGGAACGATTGTTATGTATTACTCCTCAGCCGTTCGTAGAACAACAAGCTTGCATTCGCCAGCTGCACTTCCCACTCCTCCACTCGTCTCACATTTGTGTCAGAAATCTTAAACCAAACCGCAGACTCCCTGCCACCTGCGTTGTCTTTCTCCATGGCTTCCCTGCAATCCACCTGCAATTCCTTGGCGACTACTGAACTAATTGTTTCCGTCTCCTTGGAATGTTCCCTCACTTCTGTGTTGCAAAGCAAACTAGCCTCGTCTTCATCTGCAGTCCTCACTCCAGGATCGGCGTCTTTCGGTAACCTCACCTTCCGATAGACAGTGTAATGCCCACTCTGTGGACCCCCGTGGTGTACCACAATAGAAAGAAGTTCATACAACAACTTCCGTGAGGTCAAAGTTCCTTCAGCTGCTGATTGAACGCTCTGTACGCCATGTGGATCCGCATGAGCACCTGAAGTAACCACAAGAATAAACATTAATGCTAGTTTTCAATGACTAGATACACAAGATAGGGGACTCTGAATGTACATGCTTAGGATATTCATTACGACCGCTCCCTCGTTCTTGAAACACCTGTCCCAATCTGCAGCAGACTTGACCCAGAATCAACCTAAGACTTCAGAAGCAAATCTTCAAATCATGTACGATGCACGCGAACTCTCACTAAAGCGCTGAGCATTGCACAACAAGCCCAAACAACAGTAAAACTGGTTGAGCAGAAATAAACCTAGAGCAGTGCAACCAGGAGCTGACGGGGTAAGAACTCCCAGCTTAGATGGCTCAGCTAGATTTGAGGTTTCGACATCAGTAAGATCACCGGTCTCTCTGATCTCAGTTGAAGCCACGTTATTCGGAGCTTCTGGATCAGCACGGGAGTCCTCAGGACTCAAACCTTCTTCGCTAGCAGGATCTGAAATAACATCTTCTACTGCAGTTGACTCGTGTGCCGATTCCAAAGCTCGCACCAAATCATCTGTTTGTTTACTTAGCTCTGAACCTCCTTTAATTCCCGGTTCTAAGGAGAATAGCGAGGTTGTAAAATCTGAGCCTTGTAATTTCCTGATGTGAGATAGCATCACTCGACGTTGCCCTAACATTCTAATCAAGGGATTACCTAGGTCCTCAGTCCTAGAATCGGTACTTCGGACTTTAATATCTTGAGCAGCAACTGTATACGGAAACAGGTCCAAAATTGATGGAAATTTAACATGTCCCTGTACATTTCACATAATTCGCAAAAGACGAGGTCAGGTATACAGAAGAAAACAAGCATACAACAACAATATCTTTAAGGACTATTTAAGTTGTCAGATAAAACTGAGGAAAGCAGAAACAAGCACAATACCACAGCAGGATCAAGATGGATACAATTCCAAGTTGCTATGCAAAATAATTTAGTAAACTACGAAAAGCTAAACTGAGGACATGTGGTTTCTACAAAGCTCCTCGACTCTTAAATCAGAGGGAAAACAGCTGGAAACTAACCGTAAGCTTTCTTAGCTCTCCCACCTCGTTTACCACTGCACGTTGCACTTGGAGACATAAAACCTGTAAATCGATCAACCATCAAGAAGTGTAAACTTACTCGAGTGAGAACAATAGACACCCAATCAGTTTAAGGACATAAAACACAAGGATATGAAAAAGGAAAGTTTAAAATTACTTCGGTGCACAACGCATCTCACGTCACTACACACTGATTGAAGAATTGAGCTCATTTGAACCACTCATGCAAAAGATGTTGTACCTCGGGAGAACGACCAATCCTAAGGCGTTTAGAGGCATTGGTGTGCACAGAGTTCCAGACTCCACCGTGTTTAAGGAATAGAGCTTCACATGAACAATCATCATCACAGCTACACTTCTGGATGGTTTCAATCGTCTCCTGCAAGTCGGATGTGAATTGTTACTTCTGGACGGTTTCAATCGGCAGTCAATTCTTGTCAGATGTGGATAAACAGTCCTGTAAAGTAAATCCAGTCAATTCTTTGCAGTTTTAAAACGTGTGATATTACTACCTGAATACTGTGTTCGTCTAACTGCTCCGGACTAGTAGTCACCTTGCTGGTATTCAGTTTAGTATGCAGCACTTGGCTTGCGTCCATATGAGCACAATGGCTGCATTTAACACTAGCTACCCATTCAGGGGCTGTGAACTGGTCCAAGCAATCCTCCAATGAGCAATTGTCAATCTGTCAAGTTGCTCATCTCACTATTAATACTCGATATACTGAAGAAGACAGAGACAATTTCTTGGAACTTATAAGTGAGCCCCATTAAATGAAGCAGAAATCTTATTAAAACATGCTTGAATCATGACCTTCAAAGGCTTAAGAGACTTATAACCATTGCAGCGCAACATCTCCAATCATCCAACTGATAAGTGGCCAGCCGTTCCAACAGGGTAGATCCTCATTAATAACAGATTATCACCTAGGCCTTGAAGGACAAATTGTATAGGATTGTAAAGGGCAGCATTCTGAATCAAGGAGAGCTTACCATATTGCCATCGCCCTGCCGGGCTAGTGGTAGTGAAATGTCATTAAAATACTGAAACACTGTGGAAAACTGCAAACATTAATAAAAGTTATTAAACAAGAGTGTAAAAATGAAGGTTACGATGCTTACAGAATCAAGTCCCAGTTCGATAATGCGGAACAAATAATTCAGAGGCATCTCAACACGAGTACATAAAGCTGCACCTGACATGACAGAAAATGAAACGCACGAGACAACATCAACACTCGATCTATCCATCGGGAGCAATGAATCAGATAATATACACACCAGAGTCAGACATACACAATCTACAGTAGATCAGTCCGTGAACTCTATATTTCTTAACTGCTCACCTGGAATTCGCACCGCTGGCAGGCCATCAAGCTTCCAAGAGTACCCTCCAATGGCCAGTGTAGCCAAGATTGATCGAGCCGAAGGGTGGTTGAGACCTTGTCTAATACAGTTCCAAATGACTGCCTAACAGGTCTACGCAAGTGCAAGTACTTATCTCGCTCTTCTTGCAAACCTGCTGCAAGATGCGCCAGTGCCTCTGCCGCGTCCTGCCAAAAGGTTATAATAAGCGATTAAAGAAAATGTTTTCATTTCTATGTTTAAATAGAGTCGACAAAAAACTTATATAATCTGGATTCTACTGTCTCAACCCGCATTGTCAATAAGACAAGACACTAATTACACCATTGCACATCAAAAGAAGCGAAAACTAAGCTTGAGGGATCAGGAACAATTTGTCCACAAACCCACGTCGCCTACCTGTTGCATCGAAAGATCGAACTGCCGAGTGTATAGGTTGAGGGCAAGCATCACTCGACGAGGGCTTAAAATTCGGTGTGCAATTTGACAATGTGCCAATTCTGCACATTTTCTAACTGAATCAGCCTTTCCACATACACATAACAATCTCGACATCTGTCAGCAGTAACTACAATCCTGCTCCAGTGGGATAACCTCCGGTCGTCTGTGCATCAAATACTAATAGAACCCTGTAAGAAAATCTTGATTGATACTTAAGTCTACTCGATCCTATTATTTATAACGAAGGAGACATCTCAGCAACACGTAAATAACCAGTCAAGAAATTATTTCGGATATTTCACGTCATTGAAAACGAGATCCCTAGCCAGAAAATGAGCATCTCAGACTTAAAAGTTTCAATTGTTCATCGTGGCATGTCTGCATGTTCACTTGTCCTTTCCACAACAGATATCGCGAATAAGAAATGCCTGAAAGATCTCGGCAGATTGCCTCATCATACAAAACCAGTGAAAAAGCAAACCGAATTTCCATTTCTGATTCCTCAACATTAAGGAAAACACCAAGTTCATTCCATATGCAAACCTAGAAATAAGAGCAAAAGTAGGAAGAAAGCATGGAGCTCTATTCCTACAGAGTCGTGTTTGCGCAGTGTACTACGGATCTCTTCCAAGAAATGAGAGAATCTGCTGAAAACGACCTCACTGCTAGGACAAGAGCCTGCCAAACAATGTTCATCCAGGACCAGTGCGGAGTAGATAATCATCATGTCAAAGAAGTCTGATGTCACAACGCAGAGTTCTGATCGTTGACATGCCAAGAATTACAACGCATACTACCAAAATCATAGTTCTTAAGTAAGACAGAATGTCATGAAATAATCTCGAATGCAAGTTCATAAGCACTTAAATTGAAACCAGTAATAAATGTGACCCCCAAAAACAGCGAGTTAGAAAATCAGGAGGCAGAGAGAAGTAGATAGCTGCAAAAACATCAGCTCTAGCAAACCATGTAAGAGATGATATATATCGCACCTTTCAGGAGTCCAGCAACAGCAGTCGCAAGGGGCATCGTGGCTCGCTCAGCTTGCACTCCTTGGGTGTCGATCACACTTGCACACTCTTCCATGAAGGAAACTAAGATCTCTGAGCTCGCCAGAGCCTGCTCAAGTTATACCACAATATCAATGAAATACGAATTCCAAACTCTCTTGATACTTGGAATGCATAACACAGAAGGTAAGCACACGGTACCTCAAGGAAACCAAGTGAACTCTCTTTTAATCCTTGCCCTACTCTATACCCTCAACAAGTATGTACATTACTAACCTGAAGTACAACATTTAAGAAACAATTGTTGCCCATGTTTTGTAACCCAGCTACAGTGAGATCCAAAACAGTCTTATTCTTAACGTCGCTTGATGGTTTCGGATTATCAGACGTAGTCCAAGAAAATTTCAGTGCCACAGGAATCCCAGGTGCATATCGCATTGCTATTAATGCTCCCATGCTGCCGGCTCCAATGACTGTCAACAGCATCGCAAAGTTTTTTCCCTTGCGATGCTTGAGAAGTGTATTCCATGACAGCGGCAGAGAGACGTGCCGATGATTTGAACGTGAGACAAGGCCAAAGGAACGCAGAACATCGATATGCTGCGCTCCCACCATCTCGCCTCCTAAATACCCGTCCGGGTAACCATGGATGGACTCTTACTCCAAGTTTCTAAGAGTTCCACACCTGCACACAATTAATACTTGCCATAAGAAAATAAGGTAAACTCTCACTTGCCACGTAATTCATGACGAAACATTACCCCAATTTGCCCAAATTCCTATCACTTTCTATCCGGTCGTCTGCAAATATGTACTCTCCAGGAAAAAATTAACAGAGGGCATATAGCGCTGATTAGACTGCTCAAAACCACTAGTCCTAATAATCCATCTCAAGGAAGAAACTAAGTCTCTGCAGACAACAATTTTAAAGCGCCAAAAACAGGATATGAAATTCGCAGTATAAATTTCCATCAGTCCTGGCGAATAGGCCAAAAAACTAGACCTCCGCAGCTCGATCGTCTGTAGGATCGCATATTCAAATTCACGCTTCCAAATCCCTCTATTAAAGACCAATTCCTTCGATCACGAGAGGTGACTAACAACTGACCAATTCCGACCCATTCCGGATCATAATACGTTTTACAGCAGTGATCCTCAACTCAAATCACCAAATAATCATAACAGTTAATAGATTTTATTATTAAAACTGCTTAAAACTTTCTCCGCTTCTCCCTCATACAACAGAGCTCAAATCGCAAATTCGCAAAAGAGAACAAATAAGGACAACTCACACGCCAGCACGCTCCTATACATATGACAGTCCAATTCAAACGTTCCGAGAGAAAACCATGCACTCAGACGCTCAACATTCGTAGATTTAAAATTCAGTTTGCCTTTCCTTCCAAAGCGCAAAATCTTACTTGCTTAGGGACATAACATTAGGGTTTCTATATCGTTTGTGCTCATCCAGCTCAGTACTAGGGGTTGTCACACCTTCTCCGAGGTTGAAACTTGTATGAATAATGAGAAGGTATGGAGTGAAAAGAGGAGCCAATAGGAATGAAAACAGCAACGAATCTCACTCTCCGCTCTCTTCACAAAACCTCTACACAGCAAGGAGAAAATGGCAATGACCGCCAAAGTCTCAGATCGCAAAACGGACGCACCCTCGCCTTCAAAAGAACGCAACAATTTCTGCAACTGCGACAAAAGCACTCACGGATCCGGATCTTGATCAATCCGCCATCAATTTCGCCATCGCCATGCTTTCCTAGACCTCTCGAAAATTCAGGGAACGATTTGAACGCAACGATGATGGTCCGAAAACCCCAAAATCACTGCGATCCGTGAAAGAGACGGGCTACGCAGGGTGAAAGCGAGAAGTGATAGGATGAAAACTCCGCGCGTGGAAACTTCTTCAGGCCCATTCTTCACCACCTCCGGACTGGAGAAGATTGAAACTCTTAAGCTGCACAGAATGAGCCCTCCACAAGGAGAAAGTCAAGCACAGTGCCACGTCCCCATTCTATGCAGATTGTGAATGGGGAGAAGTAGGTGTGTCAACCCCTAATATCCCCTAAATGATTTCTAATTGTTTCTACAAATTTTCATCTTGAATTTTTTAAAACAAGACTTACTGGAGAAGTGGACTACTTGAGCAAATTTTGTGTGCACTCATACCCTATATCGCCATGAAAGAGACTCAAAATACACTGTAAGAAGAAAAATGAAAGTGCATGCAACTAGATCTGCCATCGGGAGGAGAGATAAAGTTGGTGCAAATTTGATCAAAGAAGGTGCAAACAACTAGACAATGTGATCAAAAGTAGCAACTAGCCATGCCTAGTGCCCCCTAGTGCCAAAAAACAGGGGCCATTGATTGAATGTGGAAAAAAAAATTGGGCCCCCAAAACATTGTTTGATTAACACCGCCTAAACCCTAGTTCAATTAACGTTCCACTATTTTTTCCCTTGCCGCATTCATTGACGGCTCCTCTAAGCCTATCACTTTTATCAATCGTCATCAACGGTCTTCATTCAACAACATTTGTTGCCATTCTTTTGTGTACATCTTTTGTAATAAATAATCAAGCTTTAGTCTTGTTTTTTGGTTCAAATGTAGATATCAACAATTTAATTTATGAATGTAAGCTCATTAGGAGTTGCTTCCATAACATTCTTGAGCTTTAAGGTAGCCAAAGATATTTGTCCCCTTCATTACTCATTTTTCACTCTAGAAAATGCTACTTATTATTATTTTCCATACATGGGCAAATTTAAAAATTTTGAATTTATATTTGGAAGCATAGACATCAAATTATTTATGAGAGTTGAAAATATAAAAAATCAATCAACTACATACTTTTTTGAATCATAAAAACATGTATTAAAATTACATCTTTATTGATATGTTTTATTGGGTTCTTTTAAAGCTTTCTAATCAATTTATTTCAAGTCATCTTCATATAAAATAAAAGTTTTTTCTATTTCAATACTTTGAATAAATAGTAAGTTATTATAATGAATTATTAGCTTCCAAAGTATATGTATAATTATATATGCTTAACCCCTAAAATACCATTGTCCCTTTGGGGGACAAATGGGATTTTGGGCAGGTACCTACGGGCTGAATTTTTGTCATGATTTTTTGAAACTTTTTTTGAAGATAGAAAAATTGATAAGTTTTGTGGGAATACAATTTTTTTCACAATCAGTGCCTGGGAACAACAGTTATGACCAAATAAGCTCAAAACAAGGGACGGGGGGCAGCCTGGGCAATAAAAACAAATTTGCAAAAAGTTAAATTTTTTTTTAATATTTTTTTTCTCATATAATATATTTTTGTCTATCTGTTAAGCTTTGATTCATTTCATTTGGATTTGTATTGAGAAAGTTATGGACATTCCTGTTTTTTGGGCAGTTAGAGCATCTTCTTGAAAAAAATAACTACTAGGATTCATTTATGAATGCAATTTTTCAAAATTTTCAAATTTTTTTTATTGCACAATTTAGTTTACTTGCTAGAACAATCTCACCATTGGGATTAGTGCATTTTAATTCCATCTAAAATATATGAATATTTTAGATTTTCCTTCTATCTTGTACCTACTTCTATTTAACAATTTTTTTAAGAATGATAATTAAGTTTTGTGAACTTTTTTTTTTACCCTAGACTCTCAACTCCATTCTCTACTATAAAGACTTAAAGCTCAAAATGCTGTAGTGCAGGAATTTTAAGTTAAAAATGTTTGAAGTCAAAAAATGTAGTCTTGCAATGTGCTGAAAAACTTGTTTTTTTCACTTTAAATGCATATATCTTACAATCTGTGCGGTCAAAAATTCTAAAAACATTTCCACGCTTTCTTATACTAGTTAGGTGTAATATCCTATGGTTAGATGTGTAAAAAAAACATTTTTCAAATTTTTTTACTCTTTGCTATAGAAATGACAGTTTTGAGTGTTTTTTGGCAGAAAAAAGGCCTTGGGCCTTGGGGTTAAAGATTGATTTCTAAATTTCTAAATGTAAAAAAATATTGTATCCAGTTTTAGGATTAGGCATATTGTACCAAACACTTAATTAAAGTTGGCATAAATGGTTTGAAAAGCAAGATTTATTTTTAAATTCAAATTTTTTTTAATTGGGTGCCTTGGTTACTTCTCTAGTTGAAGAATATTTTCTTTGGGGGAATCAAGATGGACTTTGCTCTTATCCTTATTGTTAGACATTGTATTCAATAATTTATTAGTTTTTCAACTATCTTTCAAAATAATTTCTAATTTTTTTCAACTTTTGATTTTTGATTTAATTTTTTAAAATTACAATAGCCTGATATAGTGGCCACTTTTGTGTTTATAGGAATTGAATGAACCATTTAGGAAACTTCAAGATATTGAACTAATGGAAACCATGTTGTATATCACACTCCAATATATATTTTGAAATTCAAAAATAGATTTAAAAAATTACAACAATTGGTTTCAAATCCAAACCTAGTTATTCATTCAAATACTAAACGGTAAAATACAAAGAACAAAATATGTAATTATTATATAAATATTTTGAACTAGAGGAAATGAGTAAATGAATCTTAATCCCTTAGTGCCTAGAAGTTGTTGTCAACTACAACCAAAGATTACCTTCAATTCACAAATAGGTTGAAAACTAAAGTGCCAACACACAATGACAATGAACAATGAAGCAAAAAGATGCAAACACTCCCCCCCTTCCGCCACTTAGTTGATTTTCAAAAATCTTGCATCATTGATATGAAATTGAGAAAAGTTGAAACCCTCATATTGTCAATCTATTCACCAAAAAAACTTTACCCCCTAAAGCCCCAAGGGTGTTTTATGTCAAAAAACACTCAAACTGCCACTTTTGTTATGTTCATTTAAGGAAACCAAATTAACAATATTTTTTGGAATCTAACCATAGGATCTTGTACTTAATTTGTCTGAGATCATTTACTAAAAATTTCATCAAAGGTTGACCATACGGATTAGAAGATATTAGCATTCAAAGTTGGACCAAAAGTGTTTTTTTTGAAGATGCTTAGATTGCCCAAAATAATAAGATTGTCCATAACTCTCTCATCCCTAGTCCAAATAGAATCAATCAAAGCTTCACGTATAGACAAAAACATAATTTTTTTTTTTTTAAATTCAAAAAAAGTATTTTGATTTTTTATGATTTTTATGGGCTGCCCGCCAATATCCATTTCTTGCTCATTGGGCCATAACTTTTTTATCCAACATCCGATTGAAACCAAAATAATATATCCATGAAACTCTCGCAAAACTACACAACCTCTAAAATCTTGAAGACAATACTACAAATTGAGACAATAGGAACCTACCCGGACCCAAATTGTCCCCCAAGGGGACAAACAGTCCTTTAGGAGTTAAACCCTCCTCATCATGCACTATTGATTTACAAAACAAACCCAACGCCATTGATGAAGGCAACATTGAATCTCGATCGTTGAAAGGAAATGTTGATAAATTAGGGTTCAAAGCTCATCAATGTGATTTTGCTATGTGTTTGTGTTTCCAAAGAAATGGTGCATTCACCCTATACAAGTACATTTGGATTGGCAGCCCAAATTCCAAGCTGCCTGACTAAAACTACTCCAATTTTGCTGAAATTCACCTTATCTCATTGTGCGTTTGCCTCTATCAAGTGCATAACATTCAGTAGCAGAGGGAAGGGCTGCCTTCCCCCTGACAGAATGGTGTGGAATATTCCACACCATCAGTAGCTATGGGGATACGTGTCAAAATTTGTCAGAGGGTAAGTCAGTTGGCTGCAACTGTACAACATACATTAAAAATTAAAACAAAACCAATGTCCAGACACCCATTAAACCAAACACACAATAATCAGCATTCTACACCTATATATTGTATGTTTTGAAAACTTAAAACATTATTGGTTTTGTATGAAGGCAAGCCAAAAAACATGATTCATTATTTTTCTAACTTTTGGCTTGCATTTATATAAAACTAATCCTCTTTTGAATTTCTAATGGTAAAGAAAGCTATAAGGTGGGTACACCCAAAACCGCCACTTTTTGCTACTGAGCCTAGTTATTACTATTAGACTGGTCAAATTTTCATATATTCTTGTTGGCAAGTGAAAGGAGGTTCCAACGCACCAAAGAACGTGGCATTTGGACACCGTATGCAAAAGTTATTAAGGGGCAAAGTTTGTTTCTGAAAGCGCTCCATCCAAATAGGTACATAACTGATTTTGGAAATGAACCCAACCTGTAGATGGCGCTTTCAGGTCAGGTGCCATTTGGGGGGTGCCTACCTTATATATACACTTGGAGTGGTAGGAGGTAGAACAGCCCATGTGGGATAAACAAGTTAGAATTTGTTGTTTGTGAAGCACTCATAGTTAAGTCAAAAACAAATAATTTTGTTAAAAATGAAATTTCAGACCTCATTTAGGCATAGTATAATGATTCTTCTCAAAAAACTTTGAACTAAAAGAAGTTGGTAAGTGAAAATAAGTTTCACCTCCAAAAATCCGTTTGGCATTTTGAATATCCAATCAAAAGTTATGGACAAATTTGAGAGAGGGGTTGGAAAAATGTTAAAGAAATTGTCCATTCCAACCCCTCTCTCAAATTTGTCCATAACTTTTGATTGGATATTCAAAATGCCAAACGGATTTTTGGAGGTGAAACTTATTTTCACTTACCAACTTCTTTTAGTTCAAAGTTTTTTGAGAAGAATCATTATACTATGCCTAAATGAGGTCTGAAATTTCACTTTTAACAAAATTATTTGTTTTTGACTTAATTATGAGTGCTTCACAAACAAAAAATTCTAACTTGTTTATCCCACATGATTTGTTCTACCTCCTATCAACCCATGTGTATATAAAGAGTGTCTTCTCACTGGGAATCTCAAAATGAATTATTGATGGCAGATGGTAAGATTACAATAGTGTATTACTCATTGCATTTATAGTGTTCTTGGCAAACTAGATTTGTATGTTTAATCCTAAAATTAACAAAAGAAAGTGGAGAATATCATTATTTACTGTCACTATCCTGGTACCGAAGCTTGCATTGATGCGGAGAGGATGAATTCTGTGGATGAGGACTCCAGAGAGGAAAAGGCAGCCTCTCTGAAGGCTAATGAATGTTATGTGTGTGTCACAAATGCATTTGATAGTTTAATTCAAGAGGTGAAGAATTTTGAGTATTTTTGTGAAGCATTGGCAGCCTGGGATGACAGACTAGGTGAGTGTCTCATTATTTGATTAAGGTTACAATATTGGTTTAGCATTTACTATGCAATTATAGAATTGTCATGAAGAGCAAGCTTATATGAAGTCAATTAGAAGTTAGGAATGCCTTCGGTTGTTTTGAAATTTTGTCATTGTACCTTGTACTCCCTCCATCCCAAAATTATCTTCCAGTTGGACCAAATGTTTAGGATTTTTCTGTTAAAAGTAACATTACTTCAACCTGTTACTTCAACCAAGTTGTAAGTAGAATTCAATGTATTTCTATTGTCCTAAGACTTTGAGTTTTGGAGACCTTTTCATAGTGTAGTGCTAAGCTTATTGTAATAAAATTAAGGGGAACAAGTAGATCATGCAGGACACTAAACTTCTCTTAGGAAGTGGGACCAACAAGGTGAAAATGCAAGTTTTTTGGAATAAAAGTAGAATCTTGTCCTCTATTTTGTGTCGTATTTAAAGTATGTTCTAGTCCTCTACTACCTAATTGGGGGTCTCTAATTCAAAATCTGCAAAATTTATCATGTGTAAAAATAAAAAATTCTTGCATTTTCTTCTAGATTAAATTTCTTGTGTTTTCACCATGTTGGTCATACT
>OX579635.1:11751483-11818296 GCA_951230915.1 Antitrichia curtipendula
AAAAAAATAGGAAGCAGTGAGCGGGAAAGTAAGGTAAAATAGCCCATCATGGTCAAAATTGCTAGTTTGCCTCATGCCATGGCTATATATATCTTTAAATTCCTACATAATAGACAAGTGTGAGAAATAGCAAGAGCAATTGAAATTATATTTTTTCAACAAAGTATGAATTTTGCTATGGTTTTTTGAAGTGCTCTACCCAAAAGAGTCTATAGACTAACCTAAAACCAACATGCAACTATATTCATAATGCTCACTTTACTCTTCTAAAGCAGTCACAGTATTTTATAACTTGGAAGGTCTTAAAAAGTCACTTCCTACAATGATTTACACTAAAGTTGATGGGTGTTCCTAACAAGGTTACTAGTTATTCCATTAGTGTTAGGTCAAATATTGATTGTGGCCCAAAATCTCATAAACTAAGAAAAACAATCATGGGGTGATTCCTTAGGTGTCGGTCATTGGTCATTGGACCATGATGAGCTGTTGTACATTAGTTTTGGAATGATCAAAATTGGAAGAATCTATAAGGTGGGTATACCCCAAACCGCCACTTTTTGCTACTGAGCCTAGTTACTACTGTTAGACTGGTCAAATTTTCATATATTCTTGTTGGCAAGTGAAAGGAGGTTCCAACGCACGAGAGAAAGTAGCATTTGGACACCGTATGCAGAAATTATTAAGGGTCAAAATTTTTCTGAAAGCACTCCATCCAAATAGGTACATAATTGATTTTGAAAATGGACACAGCCTGTAGATGGCACTTTAAGGTCAGGTGCCATTTGGGGGGTGCCTACCTTATGTTGAGTATGGATTGAAGCCAACTTTTGGCTTCCAAAATTAATAGTAATTTGAATTTGAGAAGAAAAAAATCATGAAAAATTGACAATGTCCGTCATTTCTATCTTTCTACAGGGTAGTAAATTTACATTGCCTTCTACTGCTCCAGAACATGTGTGGAATTGCTTTAGTGGTCGACTATGGGTGGTTGAATATGAGAGGATGCATGACATCGTCAAGAAAAATGAGTACATTTCAGATTCCAAAAGCACCAACGAACTTATCAAAGGAATGACAGACTTGCAAGAACTTGCTTGAATGAAGACCATCAACACCATCATCATTGGGCTCACTACTGATTGCTATGATTGGCTAGTCGGAAAAAAGGTACCACACTACCCCAAATTCAAATTCTAGTCTCGGCTCATGTGGGATTGCTGATCACTGTGATCAGTCTAAAATTGTTCAACAAATTAATGACTCTGATTGAAAATAAGATTCAGAGTTCTATGAGTTCAAGGAGAATTCAAGGATGTAATTCTTTTGGATTTGATGTGCAGAATTGCAGATACACCATCGCTTTTTTTTCTTGGAGAGTGCTGTGGATGATGTTCTTGTCTTTTTAGTTCTCAACATTGAAACGCTTATTTTTTTTTTGGAATGGAAATTTTGTAGTTTAAGAAAAGAAGACTAAACGTGTACCCCTTTGAGAATTTTTGAATGTAAATGTTTTCATTCAACACAAAATGATTAGTGTACCCCTTCTAAAATTTGTGTAAAAAGCTTTGCAACCAATGCAAAAATGATTGTTTTTCTTAGTTAGTATATAGGGCTATGAATTCCTAGACTATGAGAACCCGGCCACAACAGTTGGTTGATGTGGTCTAGAGACTACCAAGTCGAATAATAATAATAATAATAATATTTTAAATTTTAAATTTTAAATTTAAATTTTAGCTTAAAATTTTTAATATCATTATTTATTCTAACCAACATTGGCTTGTTCATAGCGTTAGTGACAGACCTTAAACGACCCTCCAATGCCCCCGAAAAACATCTAATGCTATAAGTTATGTGTGGTTTTCACGAAATTTGACAGTTTATTACACAATGTGCCAATGTGCTCAAAAGATACTAACACACACATGCACGCAATCCAATAATGGTACCTCAAGGATCTCAAAGAATGTTCAATTGTACATTTGTAGCAATTGCACATCATCACACAAAGTTGTTATTTTTCATCTTCAAAATTTTGTATAGTACATAACATCAAATTACAAAATTTTAACAAGTAACCCCGTAATATTGAATTCTTTAGATTAAACTACTAATACTTAATGACATTTTTCTAATATCCAAGAGTTACATTTGGATATTTCCTACATACCTATCCAATTGAGTTTTGAAAATTCAGCATTGATGATTTTTTAACAAATTTTCACGTAAAACCATGCAATTTAATTTAATTTTTTTTAAAATGAAGTTTTGATTTTGAAATTGAAATTTAGTATGCTCTGGATTGAAACTAAATAAGAGTGTTATATTCATGATAGGTGACCAAGAATGACAATTGTATTCAACATTATGCAAATTGTTTTGAATAGTACCATTGACAATTTGTATCTTTATTGGACTCTAGTATACAATGTCCTCCCCCCAAGACTGCCACCTCAACCTTATTTCCTATACAAGGAAAACAATTACGGGATAACTATAATAACATTATTAACCTCTAAAAGTTCCTATACTATGCTTTCATAAAAAAAAGGCTCCAAAACTATCATTTCTAGTACAAGTACCAAATTTAAGAAAAAAATCATTTTTGGATGTCCATGTATAGCTATAAAATCTTGTAGTACATTGGTTTGAAAAGATGTAGAAAAAATTCAGAATTTTTAGCATTTGAATTGACAAAAATCCTTTTTTTGACCTTGTAAAAAAGAAGGTTGTTGCACTTCATAAGGTCACAATTTATGAAAAAATGTCCAAAATGGTGGTGCTTCTTTGGATTCACTCTTCAAGGCAAGTTGACTACATGTCTACATGCTTGAAATTTTTCAAATAGTTTGGGATTGTACAACATACATGAAAAAAATAGTAAGTAGAAAGAAGTAGAGAATGATTCAAAATTTTAAATTGTTAAGAATTTACTCATGGAATTGAAAAATGCCACTCCCAATGCTTGTTATATTGTAATAAACAATCTACATCTTGTGATTTTTTTTTCCAAAACTTATTGACAATTGAGTTAAATAAAAAACTTCAGAGTTTATTTTAGAGTAGAGAATCTAGAATTGCTTGCAAACAAAAACTCCTCAAAACTTTCATTTTATTAATCAAAATGGAATGATTCAAAACTTTCATGTTTATATAAATCTAAAAAAACAAATTAAAATTCTTGTTTCTAGAAAAAGTGATTTTTTTAATCTGCCCGGACTGCCCGGTCTAGAAAAAAAAAACTACATATTATACAATAATTTTTTCACCATGTTGTCAAAAGTTATGAAAATTGCTGAGACTTAACCCCTAAGAGCTCAAACAACCATTTTATGGTCGCTGCCCAACTTCGGATAGAATTTTCGGACAAAAAAAAAATTTCAGTTTTTTTTTCCCTAAGAGATTGGATTGTCTTTCAATATTTATATTCAAAACTCAGATTGCTACAGTCAAACAAAAATTATAAGAAAAATGAAAAAAAGTATTTAGAATTGGCTATTGTTGAAAAACTTACTATTTTGGAAAAGTGTTGGTGTTCTCATTTCTAGATCTTATTCATTTTTCATGAATCAATAGAAACCGCAATTTTGACCAATAAAAAAAAATTCAAATCCTAAAGGTAAAAATTGTATTTTTGGTGAATTTTTGAAGTTATATCTTCAAAATTCATTTGAAGAGAGTCTAAAAATAATTTTATAATTTTGACCGTATGGATACCTTCTGCTTTTTATGCTTCATATTATATTTTTTGATGCAAACTTCAAAAAAGTTATAAAACTTATATTTTATAATACATTTGTATTTTGTCCAAACCCCTTGGGGTTTTTTAGGGGTTAAACCTACTACTTGGGCACATGTTGTGTGAATATTTCAAAGAAAAAAATAAAAATTTCATTTGTAGTGAGCTGCTCCAAATCGCTATGTTGCCAAAAAAATGCAGTTTGGTCCTTTAGGGGTTAACCAATGGTAGAGAGGTTCCTTTTGCTCCCTTAAAAAACAGAAGCCCTAACATTGCAAGTTATGAGCTAACCAAAAACTCTTTGCAATTTTCTCAAACAACTAATGACATTGGCATTGCAACTTCCCAACCAATCTATGACTCTTTGTAGATTAGACTAAATTCACTCCTAGGAATTCAAGGAGGGATTATTCCAATCTCTAAAGAAGAATGGTTTAGGTTGGTTAACAATGTTATGGTCTTTTGAGGAAGTCACACTAAGGTAGTCTAGTTTAATCCCTAAAGTCCAAAGTCCATACGGGGGACTCTTGGAATTTTAGGTAGGCTTGTATGATCTCAATTTTTGACTTGATTTTTTGAAACTTTTTTTGAAGATAGGAAATCAAACTAGATTTTTGAGAATATAATTTTTATTTCAATTGGTGCTCGGGAGTATAAGTTATTCCACTATGAGTCCAGAAAGCAACTTAAGGGACAACCCAAAAAAATTCACAAAAAGTTGAATTTTTTTTAAAAAATTCTACATTTGAAGCTTTAATTCATTATATTTGGACTACAAATGAGAAAATTATGGACAATCTTAGTTTTTAGGCAATCTAAGCATCTTCTTGAAAAAATAACTTAAAGAATTTATTTTTGAAAGCAATTTTTATATTTTCTAAAAAACTGATTGGTAGGATTTAGTTTGCTTACTATCTAGAAAAATCTCACTGTTATAATTATTGTGTTTCAATTCCATCTCAAAGCTATTAACATTTTTAGTTATTCCTTCAGTCTTGAACCTACTTCTACCTAATAAGCTTTTAATGAATAAAAATTATAAATTTTTTTGTTGATTTTTTATTTTAGATTTTCAATACAATTCTTCAAAATAAAAAATTAGAAAGTCAAAATCAATAGTTTAAAAATTTGAAGTTAAGAAGATTCAAAGCCATAAAATCTAATTAACCCCTAAAGGACCATTGCCCCCTCGGGGGACAAATGGGTTTTCGAGCAGGTTGACCTACGAGCTGAAATTTTCTCCTGATTTTTTGAAACTTTTTTTGGAGGTAGAAAATCTGATTAGCTTTATGGGTATATAATTTTTTTCACAATCGGTGCCCGGGAAAAAAAGTTATGCCCAAATAAGCTCAAAACAGGGGTCGAGGGGCAGCAAAAAAAATTTGCAATTTTTTTTTTTCTAATTTTTTTTTCTTGTAGATTATATTTTTGTCTATCTGAAAAGCTTTGATTCATTTCATTTGGATTTTTTATGAGAATGTTATGGACAAGCTTGTTTTTCGGGCACTTAGAGCATCTTCCTGAAAAAATAACTTGTAGGATTCATTTCTGAATGTAATTTTTATAATTTTTCAAAAAAAAAAGTTCCACAAGGTTTAGTTTTTTTGCTAGAACAATCTCACCATTGGGATTAGTGATTTTTAATTCCATATAAAAGATATTAATATTTTAGATTTTCTTTCTATCTTGTACCTACTTCTACTTAACAATTTCTTTAATAATGAAAATTAAGTTTTTTTGGATTTTCTTTTTTCCCCTAGACTCTCAACTCAATTCTCCACTATAAAGATTAAAAGCTCAAAACTCTGTAGTGCAAAACATTTAAGTTAAAAATGTTCAAAGTCATAAAATCTAGTCCCGCAATGTGCTGAAAAACTTGTTTTTTTCACTTTAAACGCAGATATCTTGCAATCTGTGCGGTCAAAAATTCTGGAATTTTTTCCATACATTTTCGTACTAGTTAGGTATAAGATCCTACGGTTAGATGTGAAAAAAAAAACAATTTCCAATTTTTTTTACTCTTTGCTATAGAAATGGCAGTTTTGAGTGTTTTTTGGCAGAAAAATGGCCTTGGTCCTTTAGGGGTTAAGCAAGGTGTAAAAAACCCTTGTTTTTTTCACTTTAAATGCAGATATCTTGCAATCTATGGTGTCAAAGTTTTTGAAAAAAAATTCCCGCATTTTTATACTAATGAAGTACAAGATACTATGGATAGATGTGTAAGAATAATAATTTTTAAAGTCTTTTTCTCTTTGCAATAGAAATGGCAATTTTGAGTGTTTTTTGATGGAAAAAAGGCCTTAGGACTCTAAAAGTTAAAAGTGCCCGTACTCAAAAAGCGCCCACTAGCGTAAAGGTACATTTTTCTTTCTTCAATGTAACAATAGTGTACATTTCAAGAGGTGATTGCTTGTAGTGACTACTACGTTTAAACTTCAAAAAAATTTAACTAAATCTATGAAGGTCCAAAAAATATGAAACAATTTGAGCTAGATATTGATTTCATTTTTCTTCCTACGAAAATTTGCTGAAAATTGTTTCAAGGAATTTAGCTTCCCCCCACATGCAATCAGTTCTCAAAAGGTTGCTTAACCCATTAAGGACCGGTCGACCACTTTCTGGTCGAAATTGACACTTTTTCATTGGTAGCCATAGTTTTACAATGAATTTGGATACGGACAAAAGAGGATGGGTGTGAGGAATTGCAAACCAAATGCAACGGGACAAGAATAATGGCAATCTGTGCTAGTATGCGATTTGGGGGTTAAAAAAACAAACAAACTATTAGCTGAAAATACAAAAATCAATACAAAATTTGTCATTCTTTTTTTGCAAAGCCTCTAGCATTCATGCAAAATCCATCGGCTAGGTCAAACCTCCGCAATGCATCATGATTTGGTATTTTTTTCATGTTTAACTTAAAACCCAAAAATGTCTTGCCCACCCTCCAAATCAACCACGGTCCTTAATGGGTTAAAGAGCAGGCTACCATAACCCTTTAACGCCGAACAAGGACCACATTGGCCTATGGTATACAATACAAAAAAATCTACATACCTATTTACTGTAACCTAGAGATTTTGTAGGTTAGGGGGTTGCTGGACAAAAGCGAGAAGAATACATGCATTTTTTATGTAGGTTTGTTGCTCAAAATTCAACTTATTTCATTGTGGTGTCTAAATTCTTTCATGGCATTCCTATCGACAAAATTTTGGGAGTCCTTTAACACCCTCAATTTTGGGAGTCCTTTCCGAAGGACACACACATTCTCTAGTGTAGAATTTGTAGCTCAGAATTCAATAGACCATTCCAACCAAGATCCAACCAATTAAGGCTGGTGCAGTCCAACTTCAAATGGTAGCTCAACAGTCGAATGGTTTTAAAAGAGGACTATTTGTTCCAAATTTTTTTCATGCTCCATATCTCTAGGGCTATGCTTGTGAAACCACACGCATAGAGGAATAAGATTCTCCATTTGGGAACACTTGGAAAGAAAGCCCAAAACAAGGCCAGTGAGCTGCAAATTATATTCAAAGCCAAATTGTTTGATATTAAGGTAGGCACCCCCAAAATGGCACCTGACCTTAAAGTGCCATCTACAGGTTGTGTACATTTCCAAAATCAGTTATGTACCTATTTGAATGGAGCACTTTCAGAAACAAACTTTGACTCTTAATAACTTTTGCATATGGTGTCCAAATGCCACGTTCTCTGGTGCGTTGGAACCTCCTTTCATTTGCCAACAAGAATATATGAAAATTTGACCAGTCTAATAGTAGTAACTAGTCTCAGTAGCAAAAAGTGGCAGTTTTGGGTGTACCCACCTTACTCAAGTTTCCAAGTTCTTTTGGTATAGTTTCCGTGAGATTGTTTTCTTCCCAGATAAGTTATTGAATCTTTATAGAAATCTTCATTAGCACCTTGTGAGCACGGTGAATTTTCTAGTTTTGACTACTTGTCTTTAGTAATGTAAAAAGGAGTCATTTACTACTTGTCTTTAGGAAGTAAACTGGAAAGGAGTGATATATGAACAAATAGATGAAGGATTTTGAAAGTTGGGAATAAACTAGATTAGAAGAGTGACAAATTGTCTTAGCATCGGTTGATACTCAAGGTCTCACATCTTTCCAGTAGCTTAAGATGAACAATTTGTCAACTTCTTCTCTCTCACTCTCTTGGTTAATTTTCTTGCGCCTTAAGTGTCATACTGTTCATGTAAATTGTGAACTCCTTCAATTCTGTAATACAAATCGTCTTTTTGAACTAATTGTCCAACACAGTAGTGCTGTAGTGAATTATTGTAATCCAGTGATTGGATTACATTTGTTGTGTGTGCCAAATTATATTTGAAGTTGTAAAATAATCCAGTGATTAGATTGTTAAATTTTGTGATTGTTATTGTAACAAATTGACGAGTTAATTCCAAGTTCTTTCACTGTGTGTTATATATGTGATTGTGACAAGTTGTGAGAACAGAATTGTATGAGTGGATATTAGTCTAGTAAATTGTGTTTGCCATTGTCGATTTCATAGTAAATTCTTGAACTTAGTGAATGATGTTTGTATAAAACGAATGTCAATTGAGTGTTGTATTTGGATATTTGCTCTGGAACAATTTGTCAACTGCGGAGTTGGAGCAACCTAATGGAAAGATCATTTGTGGATTGCAAACAGAAATCAAACTCGGTGTTGGATCATGAAGGACCAGCCGAGAACAATTTATCATGTATGTAATTCTTAAACAAATTGTTTGAATTATAATTAGCATTATATTATTATTGGACTAGTTGTCTTTGAATTTAAAATTGAAATGCAAAATTCTGAAATCATGTGAAGACTGCTAATAAATTAATTGATTAAGATATCTTGTTGAAAGGAGTTTTGAGAGACAAATTGTCCATTTGAATATGGTCAAATTATTATTTTTTATGTCGTTGTAAGAACAACTGTATTGTAGATTGTTTTAAATCAATAAATGAGAAGAGGTGAGTGAAGACAAATTGTCGTTGTAATTGATATGAATTGGATATAATAAAAATCAGATTGAAATTATGATTGTGGAAGGAGTGACATAATTAATTCTATGGATTTTTGTAAATAAAAAATAAATCTATGTATGTGAAATTGTTAAGTGTTAAAAATGATTTGAATTGTCTGATTTAAGGATCTATTATTTGTGATTTATTAAGACTAATTGTCATGCTTGATGTGTGTATAAAGCTGGTGGTATTGTTGAAGACAAAAAAGGACCAACGGTTTGCAGACAAATTGTCATTATAAATTGAATTAAATTGTAAATCTGAATTATGTGTGCTTGTGATTGAAAGAATTATGTGTGCAATTGATGTGTGTATGAATTGAATTGTTTGATTTTGGAAGGAGAGTTGTTATCAAGTATTTTAATGTGACCTTAAAATTGGTTAAAGAAATTATTTCTCGATTGGAAAATTTAATAAATTAACTATTGATCTTTGATCAATAAGTTTGGAGCAATTAGACAAATTGTCAAAGACTGAGTTTGAAGAGACGAACTGAACTAGTGAGTAGTTCAGTTACGTGTATGAATTAAAGTAAATGGGATGAGTCCTGGTTTGGTGAATATTGAGTATGACTAATTGTCTTACCATTTAGCACAGAGAGTGTGTGAATTAGTTGTTGGGTGAAATTAAATTGGGATTGCCTGGTAGATGTGAGTATAGTTCTAAATGAAGTAATTTTATTCTAAGCTCGGTTCTAAGACATGACAATTAGTCTGAGGATCAACTTGAGTGGGTAAGACTAGTAGTGAGATCTTGTGCTTTGGTTTGGTTCCTGTATTTGAAGTGAATCGTGTACTTTGACAAATTGTTGCAATTGTGTAGAGTACTAAGCTTGGTGAATGCATTGCAATCATGCCCTACATTAGTTAGAGACAAATTGTTGTAGGACTGGGATTGGTTTCTACTCATCTAAATTAGTGATTAGGCTAGTAAATAGTGACTGGACAAATTGTCTTAGTAACGCAAATCACCAATAATTAAGGAACATGTGTACAATTATATAAATTAAATATTTTAAGTATCCAAGGCCTGGCCTATATTGTAAATCCAAAGGTGAGGGGGCCAAATTTTTGAAAGTTTTGAATGACTAAAATTGTGCAGTCCTTGGAAAATGGTTATCATATGAAATGAAAGATTTTGTGTCTCCAAAATAGTCCAATGACGTAGAATGCACTTTTTTTCCATGTTGTCTAGTAAAAGTCCTCAAATTTTGAGCTCCTCCAAATTATAGTAAGAGTTATTTAAAGGATGTAGATTTGATTGAAATTTCCAAGGTCCTTATTAAAAAATATAATATTTTAGATATATTTTTAATTGTTATTTTTTAAATGTTTTCTTGCCATTTTCTACCCTCTTGGTGGTTTATACCAATTTAAAGATCATGACCTTCAAAAGAAGACTTTGCAATGGTAAATGAGGGGACTTGGAGAAGAAGACTTCTCAATTTTTTAGCCCTCTTTTTTTTTGCGTAACTAGGCCTAAGGGTCACTTAGGTTCCAAGAAGGTTTGATCTTTTAAAATTTTCATAGAGGTTTTAAAGTTTATTACAAAAAATTATTGTTTTTAGAATGCCCAAGCTATTTTCATTCATGAGTGTGGATGAGTCATCCAAATAATGGATGACTTTAAAAATTCATTCTAAAGTATTTGCATTAATTTAAAAAAGAATAATTCCATCTTCAAATTTAGTAGCAATATAGTCATTTCATCTTTAGAAACTGTAAAAATCTATCGCCAAATATTCCACTAGAAAAATAATTTATATCAATTTTTAGCAATTAATGCACCCCTCCAATTGTCACACCTATCTAATCCAACTTGGATGATGTAGAATGATCCTAACTTCAAATTCTATTTGTAGTGGCTTAAATTTAATATATGATTAGAGCATATTAGCCTTCTACTATATCTTGTTGCCTAAATTTGTGTAAAATATGCTGCAAAGTTTCAAAAGATGAAGTAGAGTCTATAGTAGAGGCTTGAAGTTTCCTTTGACATGATATACCTTGGCATAAAATAATAGGGAAATTTTAGGCAACGATAAGATAAAAATCCCTTAGGTAGTGAAATGAAATTCCAAGCCATATATAATGCAATTTCATGTATTATTTCATGTATTAATTGAAGGCATGACTATAGGATTATTTAAGGTCATTTGTTAGGATCTTATATGTAAGAGATTTGTTGCTTTAGAGCAACATCATTGTTGAGTGACAAACTAGCAATTGTAAAAAATGATTAATTATAAGAAAAATTCAATTCCTAAAAGATTGGAGATTTTGCCATTATCTTTATGTGATAGAATAATTAGCTTTGATACTTTCACATTATCTTTATAAAATATAACAATGGACTTTCAAATAATTCATTACATTAAACATTGAACTTATAACCTATATAATTGAAAATGTTTATCCTATCCAAAACTAATGAAAATTCTCAGAGTTTAACCCCTAAAGGACCAAACACCGTTTTTTGACAACATAGCGTCTTTGGGCAGCTCACCACGAATGGAATTTTTATTTTTTTTCTTTGAAATTTTCACATAAGATGTGTCCAAGGAGTAGCTTTAGGGCCCAACAATTTTCATAACTTTTGACCACATGGTTAAAAAGTTATGGTATGATATGTAGTTTTCATTGTTCGGCGGGCAGCCCAGGCAGCAAAAAAAACTTCTTTAAAAATCATTTTCTAGAGAAATAAAAATTTGAAATTGGTTCTCTAGATTTATGTGCACAAGGAAAGCTTTGAATCATTCCACTTTGATTTATGAGATGAAAGTTATGAGGAATTTTAGTTGTGGGTAGTTTGCGGGTAGTTATAGAATCTCTACTCTAAAATAAACTTCGAAGTCCTTTATTTAACTCAATTTTCAATATTTTTGGAAAAAAATAAAATCACAAGGTGTAGATTATTTATTAAAACATTACAATCGTTTGGATTGGCATTTTTCAATTCCATAATTAAATCCTTAACAATTTAGTGTTTTGAATCATTTTCTACTTCTTTCTACTTACTATTTTTTTCCTATATGTTGTACAATTCCAAATGATCTGAAATTTTTTAAGCATGTAGCTAACTTGCTTTGAAGAATGAATCCAAAGAGTTACCACCATTTTGGACATTTTTTCATACAAATGTGACCATGTGAAGTGCAGCTGCCCGGTTTTTTGCAGGGACAAAAAAAGGGTTTTTGTCACTTCAAATGCTAATATCTTGCAATCTACATGGTGGAAATTTCTGAATTTTTTTCCACATCTTCTCAAACTAGTTTACTACAAGATCCTACGGTTACATGTGTCCAAAAATGTTTTTTTTTCCAAAATTTGGTACTTGTACTAGAAATGGCAGTTTGGGAGCGTTTTTTGTGAAAACATAGTCAAAAACCTTTAGGGGTTAAGAAAATTAGATATGAAACAAAATTAGTATTCTACTTAAAATTTTCAAGTATAATATGTAGATTGATACAAAATTTATGAAAAGACATTGTAATTTTTTCTACTAGTTTTGTTTTACATCTAACCTTTTTAAAATTCCATTAATTTCCATCTATAGTGACTAATTTTGAAATGTAAGGTAGACTAATCACTAATGGATTGTTTATGCTTAGCAAAGTTGTTACATGAGTTTAGCTACAAACCAATTCAATATATATCTCATCTATCTATATTTATTGTTCCTATAGAAAAAAGGCGGTTGGATTGAATTTATGAAAAAAATATTTTCTACTCACATTCAATATCCACTAAATATCCACTATATGATGCAAAAGAAATTCATGAGCACTTGAACAAAACATCCTACCAAATTCAACATCCCACCAATTGTTCTCACTCAATTAATATCTACAATTTCCTAAAACCTTGGACAATCTTATGCCTAAATATGCCCTCATTGCAAATATCTTATATAAATGACCATTAATTAAGTTAAAAATCAAACCAAATGAAGCCTCATTGGATTTCATGCTATGTTTTGTTCAATCTTCTTCTTTCTATTACAAAATGAATTAAAAAAGACTCCAATGCCTTAAAAAGGCCTTTCACATTGAATGTTCACTTGAGTTTTCAAGATCACAACTAATTTAATGGTATATAAATATATTCTAATTTTTTTCCATATAAAATTTAAAGTTGCAGAATTCACCATTAACTTTTAACCTTGGTATCTCTTAATATTCTATACTTTAAATGCTTGAATTGATTTTAAAAACTGAGTATGTAGGATTGGATTTTGTTTAGAATTTTTGGATGTACTCCGTTGATTATTAATTACACTTATTGTGCATTATTTACCTTATTATTAAGGTAAGGATACCTGACTTGCATCTATCTTTTTCAATAAACCTCCACCTAGAAGGAACAGATGTAGGTACTGTAACTTATCACTAAGGTAAGGACACTTGACTTACATCTATTCCTTCCAATAAAATCCCATCTAGAAAGGATGGATGTAAGTGCCATAACTTATCACTAAGGTAAAGACACTAGACTTGCATCTATCCCTTCTAGCATCCCCCTACTTGGAAGGGATTGATGTAAGTGCCATAGCTTATTACTAAAATAAGGACACCTGACTTGCATCTATCCCTTCTAGTACCCCCACACTGAGAAGCAATAGATGTAAGTGCCATAGCAGCATAGCTTATTAATAAGGTAACTTCATTTAATTATGAACACTATCTAAAACCAATCCCTTTATGTTCTTGCCTTAATTTTTTAATTTAAAAAAAATTATATATATATTTTTAAGTAAAAATAAATAATTATTTATTTCTTTAGCATTTTAGAAATTCATAGTTTACTAATGTGGTGCCCAAAAAATGCATAAAGAGAGAATCTAAAATCCTTTTTTTAAGACTTCCAACAAAATTTAAAAAAATGTTAGGCAATTCAATAATAAAACAATATTGTTAGTTACATTTAGGTGTAGTAAATTTAGTAGTACAATTGTTGCAACATTTGCAACAACATCTTTATTGTATAAAAATATAGTTTGCCTAAATTAGATTTTTTTTTAAAAGTGCCTCCAAATTTTGGATGATTGCATGTATTTGGATGTGGCCATCTCAATGGATGAGATTGGGTCATGACACAATGCACTTAATATAATAGATATTGGATCTCCCTTGAATGGATACCACTTATGTATAATGATCTTATGTAATAGCAATAGATTTGGTTGTTAACCACCCTTTACACCTAATACTAGTTAACAAAGTTATAATACAAGAGTCTATGACTCAAAATATAAATGAATATTAAACCAATTCAATATCCCAGTTGCCAAATTCATACTTATTATGCGTGTAAGACAAAGGTAAGGTACAATAAATTTAAAAAAAAATCTATTTCAAATGACATTCAATATTAAACTACTTAGCAAGAAAAATTCATGTGCACTTGGCCAGAAATTTCCTACCAAATCTAACATTCCATCAAACCTTACCATTCTTTAAAATCTTTAGTTACCTAAAATCTTGAATATTTATTATTTCCTTAGTACATTTTTTTGCAAGTTGTAAGCCACCATAATGGTTCACTTTTTTGAAAATAGAAAATAGAAACATTATGCAAGAATTTACAAGCTCATAAGTGTTAGCACTTTGGATTACACTACAACTACTAGTTAGGGAGTTTTTAGTACATAGCAATGGGAACATGGGGAGGTTAGGGTGAAATATTAGAAAAGACCATTAAGAGAAAAGAAGGGTAAAATTTGAGGAGAAAAATGGGGATTTAAAACTAAAAATATTTTAAGCAAGATTTGGTAAAGTAACCAAACTAGGCAAATGGTAAAATGTTTAGAAAATGAAAATAAAATCATACAAATGAAAAATGAATATAAAAAAAAGTTTGAAACCAAAAAGAACTACCAAATATAAAAAACATAAAATGAAAACTAAAACAAAATAGAAAGTGAGAAATAAAAAAAGAAAAGGAAAACAAAAATACTACGAGTAGGAAATGAAGCTAAAAGTAAATTTAAAACCACAAAAAGAATATATATATGAAAAACCACAAAACAAGTTAGCAAATTCCAAACTACTACTAGAACACTAGAATAGTGAAGGAATCACTAAAATAGGATAAAAACAATCAAATTGGAGAAAAAACAATAATTTATGTGATTTTGTACTAAATTGGCATAGTCTACACCAAATTAGCACAAATTTCACAAATTTGGCAGTTTTACACTATTCTAGCAATTTTACAGTAAATTAGAGTTGAATGAACATTATTAGTGAAAGAAATGTGTTAAGAATTTGTGTATAAGCAAAATTAGGGTTTAGCTCTCTCTCTTTCTTTTCTCTTGCAAGTTTTTGTACCTATGTTTTTTTTTGAAGAGTGTGTGCACAATGGTGGTAAAAGATGAACAAAAAGAGTTAGGAGCTTAGGAAAATGACTTAAGATTGATGTTAGGACCAATTCGTCAAGTAGATTTTTACTCTTGGTGATTTAAAGGGGTGAAAAATGGAAGGTTTTAGGTCACAGTGAGGACTGAATTGGGTGATGGAAGAGAATTAGGGTTCTTTGAAATTGGAAGAAAACTACCAACTTTGGCAAGCCATATTGGGAGAACAACAAGTCAAATTGAGCTGAATTTTTGTAAAGAGCTGGATCATTAGGCCAACTTTTCATCAAGACTAGGCTTGCCCCATTTGGAGCAAGGATAAGGAAATAATGGCCGTTTTTGTGGAAGGGGGTCAACTGCCACCTTCAAATGGAACCACCAACTTTGGCAAGCAATATAGGACAAACAACAAGGAGGATTGAGCTTAATTTTGGAGAGGAGTTGGATTAACAAGCCAACTTTCTATCAAGACCAAGCTCTTCTCATTTAAAACTTCAGCTCTTCTCATTTCCAATTTTGCATTCTTGTTGATGCCCTTTCAAAATGTAATGATAATCACACTATGTTTGTGCCTTGCCATGGTTGAGTGAGGGTCCCAAAGGTTATGCATGGAATTTTCTTTGTGGAATGGAAAGGTCTAATGTTGCATGAATTGTGAGCCATGGTGGTGAATGAAGTAAAATGAATGGGGTTAGCCATTGGGTTAGATTATGCTTAAGTTCACAAATGCTTCAAATTCAATTAGGTTTACTTGAAGGAATGTGAAGAAAGACTTGTGGATAAATCAATGAGATGAGGTTGAAGCGAAAGGCTTAATTGAAGTCAATGCATGTTGTAAATTTGTTGTAAATAAGGCACCAAGTTGATTGATTTGTGCTAGAATTTTAGGTTAGATCTCACTTAGGGCCCATTTTGGTGCCCTAATGGAGATTTTGAAGAAAAATTATGTCTTAATGCTCAACTTGGTGCCTTAGAGTGGGTTGTGAATCTATTTGGGTCAATGCATAGAAAATTGTGGTGTTTATGTGATGGCGTCATGTGCTGGAATGGTTTTTTAGGGCCCAAATTAGCCCTTTTGGAGTGCCCTAATTGAGAATTTGATAAAAAAATTAGGGCAAAATTGAAATATCATTGAAATTGGGAGTTCATTGCTTGGAGGCAATTTAGGTTAGGCCAAACTCTAGGGGTGATTTTTTCTTCACGCAGGGAAAATCACTCACACAAGTACTTGGTCTTCTACTTAGCGTAAAGTGTGAACAACCTATTAGTGAGGATATTCAAGTTTCACACTTTTAGCTCTCCATTTACTCCAAAATTGGGAACAACTTGTGAAATGCATTGAATTGATCTCACAAACTACATCTTCTCAAAGTAAATCAATTGTCTCAAATTTCCTAAAACCAACTATAGTGTTTAAGTATGATTTTTCTCAATGTAATGTGTTAACCCAGTAAAGACATTCAAGACTAAAAATGTTCATTGAATGAATTTTCTCCCTTTAAATAAAAGTAAAAATAACTTTTTAATTTTTTAATTTGTAAATTTTTTGAAATTCAATATTTTTTATGCATGAAGGAGTGCAAGGGGCTTTGTTTCATGGCGTTTGGACATGCAATGTGAAAGTTAATAATTCAATTCAATTATTTAATTTAAAGATTATTCAAAAATCCATAACTTTCATACCATAGGTCCAAACACCACAAAACAAAGTCCATGTATCCTTCCTCATGGAGAGCTTTCCAACGGTACCAAGAATGTGACTAAATTATTCACAATTTCTTAGATTTCAACTTATCAAACAAAACAAAACAAAACAAAAAACCTCATTAAAGAAATAGATGGAACAATAGGTATCACAATTAGTTACCTAACAATTGGCTCGACAATTGGTCAACCTCTAAGGTTGCAAACGATGAGACCATCCAACATTATATCAATTTTGCCATGTTGCACCATCTACATTTGCACTCACTTGTCTCCAACCCCATCTCTCTATATCAGCCCTATTTTTTTTTTGTTGAGCCACCTGTATTACAATTTTGGCACTTCAAAACTTGCCGTTCTTAACCCCTAAAGTTCCGTGATTATGTTTTCACTGAAAATGCTCAAGAACTGCCGTTTTTAGTACAAGTACCAAATTTTTGAAAAAACTTTTTTTTGACTCATGTAACCGTAGGATCTTGTAGTATGCTGACTTGAGAATATGTGGTAAAAATTTCAGAAATTTCCACTACGTGGATTGCAGGATATAAGCATTCAAAATCACTGAAATCGTTTTCTGACCCCTGCAAAAGATCGGGCAGCTGCACTTCAAAAGCTCACTTTTCTATGAAAAAATGTCTGAAATGGTGGTGCTTCTTTGGATTCTTTTTCCTAAACAAGTTGGCTACATGCTTGAAAAATTTCACATCATTTGGAATTGTACAATATATAGGAAAAAAATAGTAAGTAGAATGAAGTAGAGAATGATTCAAAATACTAAATTGTTAGAATTTAGATATGAAATTGAAAAACACCAATCCCAATGGTTGAAATGTTGCATTAAACAATCTACATCCTATGATTTTATTTTTTTCAAAAAATATTGAAAATTGAGTAAGATAAAAGACTTCAAAGTTTATTTTAGAGTAGAGATTCCAAAACTGCCCGCAAGCTAAAACTCCTCATAACTTTTGACTCATTGGTCAAAATGGAATGACTAAAAGCTTTCCACGTATAGATAGCTCTAGAAAACCAGTTTCAAATTTTTGTTTCTGAAAAAAGTGATTTTTTCTGATCTGCCCTAACTGCCCGGCTGAGAAAAAAAGTAACATATTAGGCCATAACTTTTGACTCGTATTTCCAAATGTCATAAAATTTAGTTCAAATGAAAGGTACTCCTCGTCCACAACTTGTATTAAAATTTCAGCCTCAAACTTGTAAATCTCTGGCCACATGTACCTGCCCAATTTTTTTATGCTGCCAAATTCTGCAGGCTGGTCCTTTAGGGGTTAACAAATCATGTGACCATCCCATGCTTGCAAAATGCGTCACTTTTGTTGGATTATCAGTGATTTCTTGATATAAAATTTGTATGGTTGGGGTTGCTGCTTCATCTTGCAGCTGATATTAATAACTTAACTGTTTGAACCCTCACTCCTGTGCTAGCATATATTTTTTTGTATTAATGCTTTATATTGAGAAATATACATGTGAGTGGACAATTGTTGCTGATTTGCAATGATGCAGCTTTAATTTAATCTCTTTTCAAAACTACTCATGAAACTAGATGAGGCCAATCAAATTGGCTTCAGCATGACCAAAAATATATACAAATGGTCATTTAAAAAACAAAACTTATACCGAATAAATGAAAGGTATTTCATCACAGACAAAGGTCCTTCCTCAACAGCAGTGGGGAGATGAATCAGACTGGTTTTCATTTCCAAATAAGGACATTAATATCTTCAATTGTGTATCTTGATTGGTCAGAAATGTTAAAGTGGCATAATTTTGCAAAATTCACTCATCTGGGGTCATCACAGAACTGAAGGGTGCTACATAGAAACCGGAGCAGCTTGAGATTCTTGTACCCAATCTCAAATCTATACCCATCCTAAATTCCTAGATTTTAAAGCTCTCAACTTTCAGTTCAGCATCTTAAAACCCATATGAAAATCACAGTATTTGGCTAACCAAACTTTGTCAAAATAATGAGTATAAGATTCATCACACTTCTTTCTTATCATCCATTGGTAAAATTGCATGTTTTAGCGTGCCAAAATTGTAGCATTCAAGTTCACTACTACTATCCCGTCACTCAGAAGGGACACCCCCATACTATTGTGAAAATAAATAAATAAATTACTACGCTCTGAAAACTAAGCTAGGATATGAGGTTCCAGACAATTTCCAAACCAATTTTCCAATTTGCTATTTTAAGGAATATGGCAATCATCCCACCTACAGCAACCACAAATATTCCCATTGATCAAATTGATGTCCATAGACCAAAAAGCTTGCGGCAGCAGCCAGCTCACTTCTTAATCAATTAAGGTATACCAACTCATGCGTAACGTACAACAACGAAGGAATTTGAACTGAGCTTCCGGTTTAAGTGCCCATGTCCGGAAAATAAATTGAAGGGATATAAATCACTAGCTCCACCAGAAGTGAATAAATAAATAAAATGGAAACTGGTGGAGGAGATCGACTCAAATGATCTGCATTGCCAATAATAAGCATTGATCGCAGCCGTCAAAGGGGAGCCAGCCACGTACTTTCCAGAGTGGCAAGAGAGACAGAATTAGAGCGAAGAAGGGGAGGGAGAGTGAGTAACTAAGTAAGTATATATATTGGCCATGGCACCACTTGAGGTTGCCCATTTCTGAAGTTTCTTCAGCTCTTGAAAACTGCAGCAGCTGCATGCTCCTCCTCCATCGCCGGGTTCCAAGCTTCAAGCTCTGCCACTTGCTTGATCACAGCCTGCCTGCCTGCCTGCCACGGACCATCTCTTCACCCTGCTGCTGCAGCGAATTGAAGCTCCACTCAAGTGAAGCTCCAATCCCATCGTCATGTTGAATCGGTCATGTTGCAGCTGTTTTTATTTTATGATATCCCAACCCCGCCCAAGTTTCCCCTCCTGTCACAGCATCAGTTTGTGTCAAGATTACTACTGTAGTTGATTGCTTGCTCTATTAGTGTTTTCTATTAGTGGTGCCGGCGCTTAGGTTGATCATCATTTTCATAATGTGTGTGTTAGCGAACATTTGTTTTGCGTTGTCCTCATGTCAAGCTCGAAGATTAATTAGTGAACTAACTTGTGGAGTTGGAATAGCAAGATCGTTTTGGTGTTGTAGCCTAAAAGTACTTGAGAGGTATTGACAGTGCTGCATTTGCAACTGGTGTTCAGCTACAACGAGACTTGGAGAATTATTTACCCTTTCACCGAAAAGTTGAGAAACCTGAGGTGCTTCGTTTCAATCACATGCAACTTGAAGTATTTGTGGTGAGACATTAATACGTCATTCGAGTCTTCGTTGCCCGGGACGATAAAGCTTGATTGAAGTGACTGTCGCTTCTGAACAGATAGAGAGATTGCGAGCATCATCATGGCCGGGACAGAGCGAGAGTTTCTGGAAATGCTGCCGCCACGGGACCCCGATCACCGGTATGTGGAGGCCGATTCCATGAGAGATTTCTGGCGAAGCACTTCTGACAGGGAGGCTCTGCAAGGTACGTGACTCCAGCCGCATTTGTGAAGTTGGTAAAGATCACAACAAGTCTTGAGAAGCCAGTCGTAACCAATGCAACAATCGATCGCAATTGATGGTAACCTCTTAAAATTAGATACGGCATCGACTGGCAAATTTCAGTGCTCGGAGCTCTAAAATCTCAGAACTCCGAAGATTTGAGGGTGTCACAAACTGCTCCAGTTCCAAGCCGATGTCGCAAACCGCTGCTCCGGTTCCTAGTGTTTTAATTAGAGCTTTTTCCCAAATGCCCCATTATTCTAAGACTACTCCGATCCAATGTAACAAACATGACTATCGCTTGAATATATACATCGTTTCAATATCCCAGATTTGAGTGTTTGGGTCTGCGTTTTTGTAAACAAGTCTTACGTTGAATCGTCTGTTCCTTGTCAACATTCTGTGTGCTAATCTTGAGTTGTAAACTCTCCGATGTAATTGAACGGTCGAATATTCCGGGTTTAAGTTTGCTGGATTGCATGCTTCAACATCCTGTACTACGAGAATGTGATGGGCGTAGCAACGTTTTCCATGCCAGCAACGCTTCGGAACCCTTGAGCGACGGTTTGGGAACAATCATGCTTTTCAGCAAAATACTCCAAATCGTTGATCAAGCATGCATGTTCCAAAGCGTTGCTGGAAAACGTTTTCTGGACTGCGTTTTGCTAGCCAGTCTAGAGTTATTTAAGTGTGTCTGTTCTGTTTCACCGTCCTGTGACGACGTCTCAGGTACGTGTAAATGGAAAACGTCGGAAAGAACTTCAATTGCAAGGCAATCTTCGTGCCGATATCACGAGGGAGTTTACAGAGTAAACCAAGTAGGCACTGAAACGTAGTTTACCATCTCAAGTGAACCATTCCCAGCTCCCAAGTGGTATCCTTTCTTCCATTACCATGATTTCAAACTCTTAGAGTTAACTCCCTTGTGAATGGTTATAACCATTGATTGTTGCGCTATCTGTTTGCAGAGATGCAGGACTCGGGCGGTCGCGGTGGTCACAGCACCGTGCCCAATATGCAACACGAGCATTCCCTTCGTCCCTACGGCTACTCCGAGCTCCTGCACGCGGAGTCCGTGGTAACAATGGAGGTTCGCGTACACGATGGGAGCTTCTTCACGGAGTATCACGCTTACCCCCTGCAAGACTCAAACCCCACTTCCAGCGCCCTCCTGCCCACCTACACCAACTTCTTCCATGCCTCCTGCGTCACGGACACCAACTGCAATAACCACGAGCTCAAGCACGAGCCTTCGGAGGGGTCACGCTACATGACGAGTCCGGAGAATCACTACAGCCACGGGGGGGATCATGGAGAGGAGCACCGATATCCCGACCGGTACAACGAGCGGTACCAGTCTTCTCCGTTGGTGCCCCCCGTGGCTATTCCCATGAGCCACGATGTGACATTCTCCACTACTACGGCGTCGGAGTGCATCCACAGCGACCACGACATGGAGACGCTGCGAAGGGAGTTGGCGTATAAGTATCCGCGTAGCGGAGATCTCTTGATGGCCATCACCAGTACTGCGGACGCCGCGGTGAGAGAACATGGTTCGGCGACTTCGGGGGTCTCCAGTGACGGTGACGGTGACGATGACGACGCTCCGGACGAACTGGCAAGAGAAAATTCTCGCACTAGCTCCATGTCTTCCATTCTGAAATCAAGTAGTTGTTTTACTAGGTGGCTAGAATTATTATTGTGAGGAAGATCGAAAACTGCTGGTGCATCTCGTTTTTGAGCAATTTGGAATTTGCTTATTTGATAGAAACATTTGCCTTCTTGAGTGACGAGTTTTTCGTTGGTTCAGGAGCAGAATCCTGCCGGTTTGGACGATCAAGACGTGCGAGCTGCCATTGTTGACCATCCTTATTATCCAGAGATGGTGGTAGCTCATATCAGGATCTTCAAGGTTTGTATAAATATCCAGCTCCACATTTCTCATTTGAAGGTTGCAAATTTCAATTAAACACATTAGTTGGATCTCTAGAAGTGAACCATTTCATTGTAGAGTATTTGATACCATGGCTAAATGAAAGCACAGTATGAACGGACCGTACAAATTATTGAATATTAGAAAGGACTTTATAAAAAGCTATCATTTGTAAATTAGTTCAGTGAGTGGTATAATTTTATTACAACTTTTTGAACTTCAATCGATTGAAACTGGGTTCGCATATATTCAATCATGATGCCTGATACATTCATTTGAATCTCTTGTGTGAAGATTGGTGCGCCAAAAGAGCTTCGCAACAAGCTGGACGACGTGACGAAGAAGTTTCAAAGGTTCCAGGACGGTAGCACGATGAGGATTGGTGACGATCCTTCACTAGATTTCTTCATGGTAAGCAACTGACTTTTCTTCAGGGTATAAACGTACTGCATTGATCTGTTCGGCACTTGACTTTTCCTCAATGACTCTTGTACCAATTAATTAAACACTCTCTGCTGCTTGCAGAGATCATACGCGGACTTGCTGGAAAAGTTGGGGGAAGATTTAGAGGAGCCTTTCAACAAGTTTATGCAGTTCAAGGACGCCACTGCCAAGACGCTGGAAAATATCTGCGGCCACTACATTGAAAGTACGTGAGTCTAGTCCCTGCCTGCTCATAGAGTTGATTTTTTAGAGTTTCTTTCATAAATTATTTTTTCAACTCAAGGTTGGACTCGCTCTTCATTCTCTAGGCATGCATAGAATTTGTGCCAGTCTAAGACTGAGTGTACTAGAATGCCATGATCGCTATATGGAATGGAGACCATCGTATTCAGTGTCCCGTGAAGGCCTGGGACGTATCACAGCGAAATCTAAACACCTGCTGAACCAGACGGGTATAGCGACAGCCGGATCTAGCATCCCCATCAGTCCTCCATTCCCGTTCAGCGCCCCAATTAATTTTGGTTTAATTTAGTTTATTTAAAAATTCTAACCCCACTTTGATATCAAGCATTTGAACCTTGTATTCCATCTGCTTTTCCACTTTTCTATGTCCTTTTCTTCATTGTAGAAATCATGCAGTTGGCAGATGGTAACCTGGATAACCCAGTGTTTGTACCAGTGCGAATTGTGAACCAGAGTTTTTGAGCATGTGGACATTGTGGAGACAGACAGTCCTTACGCTTCAGCAAATGTACCACTTAATTAAAGTAGACTCAAAACGTAGTAATCAGACATGACGGGCACTTGAGTTTTTCCAGCTAAGAGAATTAACTTGGTAGGCACAGTAGCTGGGAGTGATCAACTCAAAACTTCACCATTTCAGCTTTGCCGCATCACATCACCTTGACGTGAAGGACGGGTGTCAGACTGGACGTAGGACACAAATATCAACTGGCACATATCAACTCCATCACCTGGGTCGTACTGGAAGAGACGGACCCAAATAACCAATTTAAAATTGAAATTTCCATCAAGTAAATTTTCTTGCAGACAATGTAACGTACTTCATGAGATTACTTACCAGGAGATTGAAGTCACAAAGTGTAGCTTTGAATAACAGTCAGGGCGAAATTATGTTGACTGTGCAGCTGGACCAGACGAGTCGGACAACTATGGATTCGACATTGGTCCCATAGATGGAGCGCAGGACAGCGATGAATTGGACATGCTGGGAGACGAAGGCTTAGTGTACTCCTACGGAGATGTAGACGAAAGCATCGTTGTTGACCCTTCAGCACCGGACGAGGAGCTCCGAAAAATGCTGATGATGAAGTACGGTCGTCACATTGGAGGGCTCAAGGCAGAGTTCAACCGTGTCCGCAAAAAAGGGAAGCTGCCTTCTAATGCTCGCTCCATCTTGAAGGACTGGTTCAACCGACATTCTTACTGGCCGTACCCTTCAGTACGCACATCCAGACCCCTTACCTGACCAATTTGATTTACTAACCAGTGCTATGCCAATAATCCTTGAGCACGTTTTGAAGATATTAAACCAGAAATCATGTTGTACTTCTATCTAACAGTTGTGTTCAGGAGGCAGAGAAGCAATACCTGCAGCGAATTTGTTCCTTGAATCTGAAACAAATCAACAACTGGTTCATCAATGAGAGAAAGCGGCACTGGAGCTGCGAGGGCAAATGCATGCATCCCAACGCCAAGTTTTACAACAACTCCAATGACGAAGGGAAGGGTCATCTGGAGCATATGGAATGAATAATAACAAGGGAGGCTGGCGGCACCCCTGATGAAGAATCTGGAGCATATGTAAAAGTAACAATTGAGGCAACATCTGATGGACTGAAGTGCAAGTGCAGTCCCACTTGACACTCTTTTTTGAGGTACTTATGTACAGACAGATAGATGGCCCCTAAGGTCTGCCACAACTGAAAGACAATCAAGTACTAAATACCTTGCGGCGACTGGAATCAGACTAACGAGAGCTAGGAACATCACTTGCAGACCTTTGTAAATGGAACTCTTTCTGCATACATTTGATTTGTATGTGAATGATTCAAGTCTGAATTTCGGGAAAAAAATGAAACGAAAGACAAACATGAACTGTCTTACATTATGACTAAGTGTCCAGAAATCACCTTTTGTGAGACATGCCATCAGTGTGCACAAACTCTGGCTAAACCTGCAGCTGCATCCTTGAGATGGCCTAATTCAAACCTTTATGGCATAAACTAGGTAGTTAGCCCCCAACTTTATGGTTATAACATATGCATCCACTCATCAACGTGAAGACTGAACGACACGTCATGACAGACTGCTATCTGGAACCAGTGCTTGCATCTCCAACTAAGACAGTTTAAGGAATGAATGCATGTAGTGAGAATACTTCAGTGATCGTATGTCTACATTTAAAAATTAATAAACTCACCATGAGACTGTAAGTCCTCACGAGAAAGAGCCTGTAACAACCAGGACTGATTGGAGTGTTTTGGCTAGCCAGGCTTTTCTAACTATGAAACCTTCTAGCAATCGCAACCTTCCAACACCTGCTATGGTAACCTCCGAAGCTCAAATTTTACACTGCAAAATTCCATCCTAGCATTTCGACTACCCCAGACTACCAACGATTTTCCTCGAGTATTTAAGCAACTGGAACTTTCGCGGCTGTAGTCCTTTTCTCCTTTTTGTCCTTCTTTTCTTTCCTCTTCAAAGAATCCATGTGAGCCTTCAAAACAGTTCCATATGAAGTTTGGAATCTTTGGTGATCCTTGGCCGTTAGCTGCAATCGGCAAACCGATGTCAGTCAAGCCTTGTTTACACAACCTTTACAGCCTCAACAGTTCAACCTTCAGCTCCTGCCAAAATTATTGGCAGATTCTCTGAAGTCCTTGTAACAGACCGAGAGAGAAAACAAAAGCACCGAATCGACAAGCATGTAAACACAGTCGAGAAGAAGACGATTCAAAGGTTCAAAATGAGAGATCTTACAGAGCAGCTAATCTTCTTCTTGCCATCCGTAGCACGAACTAGACATCGAAATTCTGAAGGTTCAGGCACCGGAGCGGATGTTTCTGCATTGGTTTTTCTTTTCTTCTGACGCTGAAGAGTTGCTGCAACAACCAGAAAACATCAGCAAATATGAGCTGAGAACAGCAGCACCACAAACCCTTTTTCCTAAATTTTTTATAAAACCCTGATTGGGACTGCTTCCATGGCCTCGCAGCAGTTCCAACTTTATCACAAAAGCTTTATCCGCCATTCCGTAGAGTTTTTGATTATAGGAGTCTTTTAAAGAGCCCCTTGAAGCCAAGACCAGGGTCTTCAATTGTGAACTCTTCAACGTATTGGACCTGGAGAAAGAACCCTAATAGTAGGTCGGCTTCCTCCTCCAGCTCCGGCTCCTCTATAGTACAAACTAACCATCACAAAATGGAAATATTCTTTGAAGCCACATCATTGTGCACATAAACTAATGAACTACATTCAGCATTTTCCTCAAACGAATTCACGGCAAGACCATGACATCCTTCACTCTTGGATTAAGGAAAGAGTATGCGTACATCGTTTCAAAGTGACCCATACCGTGCCCGACTTTTTCGTCTGCTCATACAGCTTCGTCAACTCATTCAAGAACGGATCCAATTCTAAAAGAACCTGCCAGTGAACAGAAACAATAATTAGGGTTCCCAACAAATCTCTGCAGCCATCCATACCAATTCGACACACACTGATCAGGAGCAATCACACGCTAATTATCAGCTTGGCTAGTGAAATAGGTCCCCCTCCAATTCAATTCTCTGTAAAATTCTCAACCATGATCCCCAAGCACAGAGTTCTACACTAAAACCCTAACACTAATTCTGCCGACAACTACTCGTTCCACCAACTAGAGCATTGAAACTAATCAAATTATTTTCCGCACCAAATTGAGAGGCAGATCCGATGATTTTCCGCAATTGCACAAGGTTGCAAGGTTACAAAACATCATTGGAATCAGAACAGTGCAATCCAGAGAAGGCCGCACTAAGTTATATATCAACCAGAAACTGGAATCAGAAGAGCTGCCCATCAGGGCTAAGAAGAGGAGCAGTGCGAGTAGGCTTCGTACCATGGCTGGAGTCGGGTGGTGAAGCTGTTGAAAACGCAAGCTCTTGGAGTTCTGCCGCTGGCGATGGCGAAGTCGGCAACCTCCTTGCTGCCCGAGGAAGACGACGACACTTCGATACTGACACAAGTAAAATACGATTGATATCCGCTAAGAACGGGGATACAGACAGCAAGCACGAACGGTGCATCAATACTCTAACTTCGTGCTTTACGATGGACCCTTATAGTCTTTATTCGACATAAAGACCTCCCATACAATTCTGAAAATCATCATCCAAATTTGGAGGGATTATGAATTATTTTTCTCCAGAATTTTCCTCTAGGAGATCAAAGAAACCGAAAAAATTGTAGAGATGAAGGCATGTCTTTTATAAGTAGAAAATTACTATAAATATAAGCTGAATTATAAATAAATATTTATTTATTTTTAAATTTATTTAAAATTATTGATAAAATCATATACTAAAGTATGTAGATCATTATAAAATAAACCAAAATCCCAAATCATTCTATATTTTGAAATGTGGTTAAAATCTCTCAACTTTTAAATTCAATTAATTCACTACAAGGAAACGTTGTCATTTTCTGACAATTCGGACACTTTTTCTGTCAATTTTCTGTCAATTCAAATACTTTTTCTATCAATTCGGACATTTTTCTGTCAACTCGGACATTGTCTGTCAATTTGGACGTTGTTTTCTTGAAGTGATTATTCATTTTTATGAATTTTGCAAAGGTTTCTATTAGAGTAGAAATACAACTTTGAAAACTCCATTTTGTTAGTATTTCTAGATAAGAAAAAAGAAAAACTTTTGATGTCAACATGAAATTTTAAAAGTTTAAGAATAGAAAGTCATAATATTAAAATATACTATCTAAGTATAGTTTTTTGGAGGGATTTAAATAGCTTGCATAAACTATAAAATAAACTTTTTGTCACAGCTAACAAAGTAATCAAATTGTGTAAATATACCATTAACAAAGTTGTAAACAAATATTAGATGAAAATCATCCATTTTTAAAAATAAATATAAATTAAGATTTTCAATTAAGATTTTATGTATCTTTCAAATAATGACTCCTCAAACTCAAATTATGCAAATTATTTGGTACTTTGAATTATGACTCTTTTCAAAGATCAATTTTTTTCATTTTCATTTTCTTTTGGTTGCCATTTTTTATTTGATTGTATTAATAGTTGCATATCATATCAGTTCTAGACTTGCCAAATAGAAGAGAGTTTGGCACAGGGTACCTTGTTTGTCTAATGGTGCCTACCTTATCCAAACCACTTTGGAGGGCATGACTTTTGATTAGGGCACTTGATTATAAAATTATTTGTGCTCAAGGAGATCATTTTCACCCCTCGTTTCAAAATTTTAAAAAGATTCATTAAAATTGATTTTTTAGAAAGTTTTTCAAATTTTCAAAAGAGCTAGTGAGAGAACAATTGTCCTTTGAGGATTAACATAGTTTGCAAAATTATTTGATTTCCATGAAAGCTATTCTAAAATATGTGTGTTCTTTAAAGAGATTTTTTTCATTTAGGAAGAAGGTCCATAAAGCGGTTGGACTCTAAAAGCATTTTTTAATACAAATGTACATTTTTCTTTCTTCAATGTACTATTTGCATTTATGAACGTATTAAAAGTGAGCATAACAAAGGTGAATGCTTTTTTATTAGTGACTTATTTAATTCCAACTTAAAACTTCATTACTAATTCCGCAAAGGTTCAAAAAATATGAAATGACTTGGGATATATGCCAATTATGTTTGTCTTTCAAGGAAGATTTATTGAAAAATATATCAAGAAGTCACTCCCCTAATTTGCAAATTAGCTCTTAAATGGACATTTTGTGGACCTCCTACCTTACTAGTTGAGTGTTCACAATCCACAAACTAGATTTGCTACATGCATGTAAATTTGTGAAGCGCTACTAATTTGGCAACCCTACAAATGTGAAAGCATTTTTAAGACTATTGTCTAGAGGCCGGATAGCCTTTCAAAATAATACATTGATCATGCAATATTATTTTCCACTTGAAGGCAAAAGTCTCTTTTTAATAAGAAAAGAAAAGAATCCAAATAACCAACACTTGTTACCAATGGAATTTTCAATTAACATGTAAATTAGAAATGAGAAAGCAAGAATTGATTATGTATGTGAAATAAGTCTATACTATACACCCAAAAAATGCAAGCAAGTCTACTTCCTAAAATTCCCCCCCACTTTTGAAAACATCTAGAGCCATTGATCTTGGTTGCCCCTTTTTAACATTGTTGATCTACAATTTAAAAAATAAATAATTGTTGTTGATCACTGTCTTGATAGACAATCTTTGACCATCAACACTTTAGAATACATAATACAATACGGAATGTGGAATACATGTGGGATATATCTATATGAAATGCGGATACAATTATATATATATAGGAATTGGTATCCTATATTATTTGCAAGCCAAATAAATTTAAGAATAAATACAAATATGGGACGAGGGTGGGTATTTTACAAGTATACATCTCATTTTTTCAACCAATGGCAAATAATCATGTATACCCCCCAATTATTCATGCTTGGTTTTATAAAAATAAACACTTCTGTAACCATGCATCTAGAAGATGCAATCATTGCATTTTCTAAATATTAACATTAACACAAATTGACATACAATAGAGAGACGTTGATACTCATGCAGGAATTTTTCTTCAATATATAAATGTTTCAATCTCCATCATTTTCTCCATGTTGGTGAATAGAATACATTTTTAAATATAAAAATTAAAAAAATTCTATCACCACCATTGATTAGTGTTATATATTATACATAGCTTTGTATTGCTTCCAAAGAAGAACATTTAATCTATTAGATTTGTATTGTAGGAGAAGAAGCTTTACATTGGAAAAATTATTTGTGACTTGTAAGGAAGTTGAGTAGGATTTGACTATGATATTAACCTTTAAAGGACATTGCAAGTCTAGGGGCATTTTGAAAGCCAAACTTCAAATTTTTATTAACCCCTAAAGGCCCAAGGCCATTTTCCTACCACAAAACATTGAAAATTGTCATTTTTTCTACATTCATCCAAGAAAACAAAATAAATAATTATTTTATAGAATCTAAACATAGGATGTTATACTTTACTTGTCTAAAGTTATGTGGTAAAAATTTCACAAAGTATAACTATACAGATTTAAAAATATTAGCATTCAAAATTGAATACTAGTTTACAATTTCAAATGACTTCAGCCACCATGTGTGGAATTTTTTGCATTATGGACTATGAATTTAAAATTATTTGTGTTGAATAATTGAGTTCAAAGTCTAGAGATTATAAAAAAAAAGTTAGCACTTGATTTTCATTCTTTAAAAAATTGTTATGTAGCAGTAGGTCCAAGATTGGAAGAAAAACTAAATCATTAATAGCTTTAAGATGGGATTGAAACACAATAATTCCAACGGTGAGATTTTTCTAGCAAGCAAAATTAACCTCTTCAAAAAAAAAATTGTGAAAAATTGTAAAAATTGCATTCAGAAATGAATCCTACAAGGGTGTTTTTCAAGAAGATGCTTAGATTACTAAAAAAACAAGTTTGTTCCGCACATCACATTTACATCACTACTCCAAATGGAATGAATCAAAGATTCACTTGTAGATAAAAATCTGATCTATAAAAATAAAATAAAATATTTAATTTAATTTCAAGTTTTTGTGGAGTTTTTTTTCTATCCATTGAATGAAAATTTGGGCTTTTTGTGGTACAACTTTTGCTTTTGGGCACCATTTGAAATAAAAATCATATTCCCACAAAGCTAAAAAGTTTTTCTATCTTGTGAGAAAGTTTCAAAAAGTTTCACTTAAAAATTGAGATCATAGGAACCTGCCCAAAATCCATTTTGTCCTTCGAGGGGACAATGGGCCTTTAGATGTTAACCCTCAAGTCAAACCTAAAATGCTTTTAACCCTTAAAGGACGAGAGGGTGACCTTGAAAATAATCCCTTTTTATTACCGTGTGAATCATTGGCTTAAGAAATAGCAAAAACAATCATTGAAAGTCAAACTACTATAGAAGACCTCCCCTTTTCACAGCAAAATTACAAGGATGAATAGTTGTACTTTTGTCCTACTACAATGATTCCCTGTCATCCATCGGACGTTTGGCGTCCGTGTCGTCGTTCAAGGGTTAAGCTTAACTAAGAGAATGTAGCTTTAATCATCTACTTTTTATTCCATCATTAAAATTCTAAATTTTGTGACACTTTGTAGGTAGCATCTTGATTCATAAATTGTACTCCCTCTGTCCCAAAATGATCTTCATGTTAGACAAAATGTTTTGGATTAAGACTAAAAATAAGATTTTGAAAGCTTGTTTTGCACTACATATAGAGTTTGGTGCACTCCTATTGCCTTTGAAACTTTGAGTTTTGAAGCCCTTTTTAAAGTGTAGTTTTGAATTATTGAAAAGTGAAATTTTTTGGGTATTTTCAAAGAGCACCAGTGGTTATTTAATTATTGAGTGTGAGATCGTCATTTTGTGGGTGGTTAGTATAAGTCAAAGACCATATGTGGACCTATATTTTGCCTCCCAAAACCTTCATTTCCTTCAATTAGATAATATTCAAAGAGATGCAAAAAATAAAAACAAAAAGTGTTGATTGACCCCTTCAACCATTTTATTTGTCTTTTGATTAGTGATTGCATAGATGGAGGGGAACTATTGCTTGGACTTGTTTTGTTAGTCCTAGAGAACAACCAAAATTGAAATTTGATCAATTTGCAGCTCACAAAGTACAACAGGAAGATCATTTTGGGACAAAAAATGAAGGCCAACAGGAAGATCATTTTGGGACGGAGGGAGTACCACTTTCAACGTAAGGCTCACAGAGTGAAACTGAACAGAGCATAGACTCAGGTTTTGCAATCACAGGGAGCTTATACGGAGTACCTTTTATCCGCTTCGAAATGGGCTCCACTGCTCCAGTTTCGCATACAAAGTGGGACCGCAGAGGCCGGACAGGAAACTTATGCCGAAACTCAGACGGACCTCCTCCGGCAGTTGCCGCCATCACCTCGATCACGATCCACAGGCATCGATAGTATATATGGACGACTTGCAAGTGACAGAATTCACATTCCACATGCAAGTCCACATTCACACTCGCTCTATACTAGTCGAGCTTCACAGATTGCTGCATGTTGTAGCTAGAATCAGCTAGCGTAGTAGAAGCAGAGCAGTAGAATTGAAGCAGAGTAGCTAGTAGAATCAGAGTTGTAGAATCAGAGTAGTGGAATCAGAGTAGCTAGTAGAATCAGAAGGTACGTCGAGCTCAGATTTTGAACCGCAGACAGAAAGCTTCCGATCCATCTCCTTTGCTGGAACCACCAATTAAGCATTCCATGGCGCAGTCGGAGGGAATTCGCAGCCACCCGAAGCTCATTCTCGTCACGGGCGCAGGTGGCGGCATCGGCTCCGTAGGCACGAAGCTCGTCTCAATGCTACGCTCTCAGAACCTCCCAGTGCGCGCCCAAGTCCGCCGACTCGACTCTCGCTCGGAAGCTCTCTCCAACTTAGGCGCCGAAGTCGTGGTCGCTGATTTCGCCAACGTCGACGACGCCATGCGCGTAGTAGACGGATGCGACCGCATCTTCTACTGCTTGTCCGTGTCCGACGCCTATCTCCAGCCCTCTCTTACCATAGCCGCCGCTGCGAAGTTCCACAACGTCTCCCTTTTCGTCGACCTCTCCCAGATGTTAGTTTCTCAGATGACCCACACGAATATCACGAACCAGACGACTAGTAAGCAGCAGCGGTATCACTGGTTGGTGGAGCAGGTGCTGGCGTGGTCGGGGTTACCACTTGTGGAGATTCGCGGGACGCTGTTTCTAGAGCATCCTTTTTTTTCCACCATGGCTGCGCAGACCATTCGGCGATCAGGGGAGTTGCGGTTGCCCTTTAAAAAGCATAAAATCTCCCCAGTTGCGGCGACGGACGTGGCGCGAGTGGCCTGTGAGGTGATTGTGAATCCTGAGAAGCACACTGGGAAGACGTATCACCTTGTGGGGCCGGAGAGCTTGGATGGGGACGCCATAGCCAGGGAATACACGAAAGCGCTTGGACGAGATGTTGTATACGTTGATGTGCCTATGGAGGAGTGGGTGAAGAATGAGCTTGCGGAAGCGCAGTTGGGGCCGCATGTGAACGATCACTTTGAGATGTTGGTGAAGAACACGGTGAAGGGGGAGAATGATCGGAAGAATGACGACGTGGAGTTTGTTACGGGGGTGAAACCGCTTACTGTCGAAGCGTGGGTGCGGCAGAACATCCAAATCTTCACGCAGACCTGAGCTGGAGCTTTGTGATGTTCGCGGCGCCCAAGAATCTTAAGCCATCATTCTGATTCTACCAAATGTTAGCTCGTGTTTGTATATGTGATCACTTGCGTAAGGTTATGTAAGAGATTAGGACCTCAAATGTAGGGACGTAATCAGGAATATAATATAGTCTCCGTCGGATTTCGAATTACGAGATCTGAGTCGCTGGAGAAACAGAAGGCAAAATTTTATGTGGGCACGGAGAGTAGTACTTTCTTCAAGAATGTTGTGAGTTATTTTGTGATTAATAGCAGAACAGGGAGTCGACAGGAATTGTATGGGAGAAGAGTAGTGCTTAAGAAAATGCATGACAATCTTGAGCCGGTTTATGAGAAAATGCAATGCTGGTTTCAACTCACAGAATAAAGGATGCAGATTCATGTGGGCGAAAAAATGTTGCGGTGCCATTAATTCTGTGTTGCATCCCAAGCCTTGGTTACTCAAAACCCGAATGACAAGCTGGGTCAATGTCCTCGCTTGAGTTCCATACATTAGTTTGAATGTTCTCACTTGCACTCTATCTGCAAGAGGACTAAGACCCACTTCATGGCAATTAATAAAATGCCCTCAGAATTTTTATGTCGAAAAGGAGATTGAATAAAATCCCCATTTCATTCTGCAAATATTAATTTCCTCTGGGCAAATGATTTTGAAAGTTTTGAAAAGAGGCTTCATCCTATTGATGTTCATTGTGGAAGTTTGCAGAAAAATGATACAAATGAATGTCAGTGGTCGTGAAAAACAGTGTTCTGCATGGTTGGTTTATAAGGATATTTCGGAGGAGTTACAATTATTTAATTTTAATTTTTTTTAAATGATCTTACTATATATAGTTCGATTGCTTTGTGTTCAAAGGAAATTGCGGTAATTTGGCACCATTGGAATGAATTGTCTTCGTATAAGGTAGTATCCAAGGTATCACATCCACGTGGGTCCAAAATTTCTGAATACCGGTAGTCAGAGCTTACACATTCTTGGATTTTACTTAGTTTTATTGGTAGACAGAGAATTAAAACATCCCAAAGGGCTTATCTAATGTCATGGAGGTTGAGATTGAATTTCTCAATGTTCAGCAATTGCACATTTTAATATATAGGGATGCTTGTAGAATACTATGATATCAAACTTTGATAAATCATAACTAATACAAGCATCCAATATCTTCCTGATTGAAACTGCGTTCTTCTCTGCTACATTTGTCTTTCCACAAAAAGTCCCTCAAAAGCGCTAGCAACAGAAAATCAGGCAGCATCGCTCGAAGGGACATACGTAGAGCATCTTACCCCCAAGTATAGAGGAGGGGCAACTGAAGGATTTTGGCCTACCCTGCATGGTAAAAAGATTCCCTCCCAGTACTACCGTAGTCAAGAATGTCATGCGCTACCTGGATCTTGCGCGATTGGGTGATCTACATAAAATTTCCAAGGCGTACGTAATCCCGGGATCACGATAGGTCTGTAATCCGGACACCCCGTAGCCAACAACAGCTAGCTCTCAAGCTAAAAATTGAGGAACAGTAGCAGTGACTACAAAAAGTCTGACCAAATATGCATCATGAACTCGAATCGTACGGGTATTAAAGCAATGAAAGTTCATTTGTACAGGTTTTATGCTGGCAAGCAGCAGCACAGGAAATTGATGCGTGGGAAAATCAATCATACCAGTTTATAGCACTTTCGTGAATCCATTCCTGTTGTATCGATGCTGCATTCCAGAATTGGAGATTTGCCGAAGCTCGATGAGATCCGGGCATCGACTCCAAAGACACTGAGATTGCAAAGATGGGGTTGTGCAAGAGACTCCTTCTGCTACAATTGTTCACACTACCCATATCAGCGCCGATAACAACATCGGTCCATTTCTCGAACACTGAAGCTCACACTCTCCCAGGAAAAGCTCGCGCTGCGTCTCGGCGAGGCCGTGGCGCTCGGCGTGGTGAAACGCCGTGCGAATGGTCCACAGCGAGCGTTCACGTATGGCGCAGCCTGAGCAGTTGTAGACGCAAGAAAACACAACAACACGCCGGGATTGTTCAGGTTACTGGATTACAATGCCAACAAGTCGCTCATCATACCACGGGCAGAACTTGGACAGACATTCATGCTTCCGAATGCGCTTGCTTATATCGAAGAGAAATTTGTGACATTGCAAGCTTCCCAAAGTGCCGTCTGGTGAATGGGACGTGGAGTATGAGCAGCTTGTGAACATTGGGACGGATAACTGGAAGGGACGTACCAAAGAGATGAATCAAACCACGGGGTTCATCTTTGGGAGCCAGCAGAAAGGCTCCCTGTGTCGAAGTCCTGTTGATTTCTGGTTCGCCATTGCGAGGGAGACGTTGGCGAAGGAAAGCTCGGTCTATGAGACTGTTGTTCTATTTTCCAAGCTTGGAGTGGCGATTCACGATTCAAGAGTTGTGCTCGCGACCTTGCAGTATGGGTTCTGGTTTTCAAGACCCGTGACAGCGTTTCGTGTGGGGGACAAGGATCATAATAAGCCCATTCCGGACTGGAACCAGTGGGTGCTGTGGAACACGCATCCAGAGTATCCCAGGGCGCGGTCACCATTTCGACGTTGTCTGCCGAACCTAGCTGGCTGTTGATGTGGCAAAGTCCAAAGACCATGATTAAGGCCAGTTTGTGATGTAATTTCAAAGGCCCACCATTGCTTGTGCAGGCGTGTGTAGGACATTAAACATCTTCCCCAAATGTAGATTTCGTATTGTACAGACCGTTCTTAATTACATGGTGGGCTCATACTGGCATTAAGGAAAGAGCGCCAAAGCACTTATCCCTTTTCTAAGTAATGGTAGGCCCAGTGCCCAAGAAAGGCCTCGTCACAGCCGTCGCTTGCATTAGTAGTGACGAAGCTTGGTTCTGCCAATTCTGTGTTAAAAATTGGAACAGTGCAGGTTCATGGAGTTCAGTTGTGCATTTGCAGTTGAGTTCATGCTTTAAATGTGTTGGCAATGATTATTCTCAGAGTGTGCAACAGGTGGTAATTGTCTGTTACTGTGAGCAGTGTTGTATGACATAGTGACAGCAGAGTTGCGTCGGTGAAAGATGAGAAAGTTCTACAGTGTGGCCATACCGGAAATTCATCGAAGACGATGGAAAATTGTAATGCTTGTCCGCAGCTGGCGACACCCTTCCGACTGACACCAATTCCAATTCAACGTAAGTATTTCTTCACATGTCAACATTGACGTGCACGTTTGCTCTCGTATCATTCCGTAGATGTATTGCCACCGAGTACCTGCACAAAACAAACACCCCTCCGATGCCTCAATGAGTACTATGCTCTCAGTAGTTGCACAAGAAAATCGAAACTTCGGTAAGTACATATAGACGTAGTGCAGCAGTTTAATATGCATTCTGTCAAACTTCTGAGGTCATTCAGCTTGTCTCAACGTAGAGGCTGCCGTTTCCACAGATAGCATGCTAACGTACAAGACATTGGCGGTGGACTGCGTCCCCCAAATTATGAATAACAGAAATCATAACTTCCCTACCTGCGTTTAGTATGGTCAGTTCAATACAAGAAATGTATGTTCCGTCAGTTGAGTGCGGAATTCTCGTATTCACAAACTGACATGCGTAAAGTGCTTCATACCTTCACGTCATGCATAATATAGTTTGAAAACAAGATTTTCAGATCATCGTCTCATTCTGTGAAACATGTACCACAAGTCTTTGTTCAACTCCGTTGTTCCCTTCTGTGTGACGTCCTCGCTCCTGCATCGTTAGGTTCGTCTGTTTTCCCCTGCACTAGGACGTCGTTGTACTCGGTGCTCTCCTGCACATGTCACAGAAGCATTGTTTTAATGAAAAACGAGACCATTCCTGCATAACAACTGACTTTGTCTTATACGTTTTGAATTAGAAATAAACAAAGTTACACTTACCTTCGTGTCGTGAATGACGATGTTTGAAAATGCAGTGTGTACAGGATCGTACCCTCTGTCCATGCGTCCTCCCTTCATTGGAATACGTCCAGTGCTCACTCCGGTGCTGCTAAATCACCAGTGCACTGAGGTTCACGAAGATTGCCTCACTGGACCAAGCAATGCAAAACGAGCTAGGAAAGACAGAGGATCCAACTGGTAGACCGCTGAAATATTGGTGCTCATCTAGGGAAAGCGTTAGCAGTACTTAGCGGAGAAGGATGCAGTGGATGGGAGGGATTTGATGGTGCCCGACAGCAACAAGTGGAATCGAATCTCAGAACAAGTCATGCGTGCTGGATTTTCACGTGTTGTTCGTGATGGACTAGCATGTAAAACAAAATGGAACCAGCTGCTGCCAGACTACAAAAGGATTGTTGACTACTTTGGACGAATTGAAGTGGACACAACTTTGCAAATTACTGGGACTTGACTCCAGTAGAGCGTAAAGCAGAAGGACTTCCCCAACAATTTTCAAGAGGAGTTCTTTCATGCCATTCACAAATGGTTTGGTAGCCGTCCAATTATACAACCACCTCACATTCGTAATTTTCTATCACCGGATAACACAAACTTCAAGGCACCTGCACATGGCAACAACACTGACAGAACAAACGTGGATACAAACACTGAGGCGGACGACCCGATAGACATGGAAGAGGAGTCGCTTCCTTAGTCCACAGACGACAGCTCCCCGAAGCAATTCTTCCAGGCGAATGCTTCATCCGGTCCGCCAAAAGCACATTAGGAAAGCGGAAGCAGGTCCCTTCCGGTGACTCCTGTAGCTGTTGTCCTTGTAGGCAACACACCGGTGATCATAAGTTCCTTCGACAACAATACTAACGATACGCAACGACGGTCAGGGAATACAACAGTGAGGAGAAAGAATCTCTCAAGACATGCAGTGATTGCCCAAGCAACAAAGGAAACGGGATCCATAATGGCATCACAAATGAAAGACATTTCAGACGCTTCACTTCAAATTGAGCGCTCCAAGATTGAGGTTCAACTCCAGCTTTTCACGGAGCAGATGACTTACAAGAGAGAGAGAGACCGCCGCATTCACAAAAATGCGATGCAAATTCACGAGAATGCTCGCTTGGCGATTGTGAAACATTCAGAAATGGTACAGTGTTTAACGCAACTTACCACCGTATTAGGAAGTGGAGTGAGCAATTAGAGGCCCAAAAATTTACATCATGCAAACATTGGGGCTGATAGCCCTCGCCGTGTAGAACCAGAGAACTTCGGCAGAGCAGACCCTCCGACAGAAGATTTCGAAGTCACTGCTATAGCGAACAACTCTTCTATCAAACACCTGCTCCGCAAAGAAGATGTCGCGCTGTCCTACAACAATCTTCCTATTCCCGAGTGACTAGTGACGTTGCTCTGTCACATCGTAGACTGCTACCGTCTGTCACTGTACAGACTAACTTGTTAAAAGACTGGAAAAAAAAACCCTCTGGTAGTATGATGTTCTCCTTATCTCCGCACTATTTCTAGAGTGTATGTTACATTACAAGTAGAAGCCAGTCACAATCACACTAGACTGAGACATGACTGTAGTTTCGGTAGGTTAGAGTGTCTTCCTATACAGTGCATGTGTAGGTTTCAAAAATGTGCAGCGGACGTCAAGACCACTGCCACTCTGCCGATCTCCGTAGTAGTCACGGGAGCATGGCTGTTTTAAACCTGTAAAAATGTATATGTAAGAATATGAATAGCAAAAAAAAAATTGTACATAACTGGAAGAGCGAACTCCTAGTCGAAAAGAAACTCCTATACACAGTGAAATTGAATTCCAAAATCACAGTGAATTGAAAACAATAAAACGGGAAGTGAATGTACCATGAACTCTACAGAGGTCGTCTCCTGCTTGCCAAGTAAGTTCCCAAATCAATACATTTTTGCTTCGCAGCGTCTAATACGTCATCGTCAATGTCTTGGGGTACATTGTCTGCACAACTGCCGTTCCAAGCTGGTTCAGCATTTTGGAGTCCCTCCATTCGGAGGAGATCTAGTAAATCCTCCAATTCTTCATTAGACTGCCGCAGCAGTAAATTGTGGAGAATCGCGCAGCAGACAATGACATCCGGGAGAAATATCAAGTGCAAATCACTCTTGACGAGCAACTCTCGGAAAGTTTGTTTAAGAATACCAAATGCATTCTCCACTACACAGCCCCTTTCTTGAGCTTCTTATTGAACAAGCGCTCGGAGATGGATAGGTGAATACTGTCTTTGTGAGGAACCATTAGCCATGGCTGTAAGGGATAGCCCAAATCGCCGATCAAGTACGGAGCGTGTCCATCAATGGAGAACGCGACGTCTATAAGATTTACATGCGTTGCCAAGTAATGCAAAGACGACCTCCGAAGCATACGACTGTCGTTCGTTGATCCTGGCATTCCTACATAAAGATCCAAGAACCTTTTGTCCCTGTCTACAACAGCTTGGTAGTTCATACTATACGCACCGCTCTTGAAGTAGAAGTAGTCAGTGGAGGAAAACACAGGTTTCGAAATCGGCACCTGCATGCCATCAATAGCTCCGACTACTCCAGATAAGGAGCAAATATCAGCAAACTTCAACTGCGTGTCGTGCAGTCTTTCTCCTGTCGGCCAAGTAATTTCGTTCTTGAGCATGTCATTGATTGCGAAGACAACCTCTCGCAAAACTTTGCAGACAGTGCTCCGACCTATGGCAAACATCTCACTGCAGATTGTGAGATTTGCACCGTGAGTGAGTTTGAACAAAGTGCAAGCCAAACGTACGACAACCAGCACAGCCATACGGTACTTTGTATCATTTTTCTGCACTAGTGGTTTGATGATGTCGGCCAATGCAAAAACCGATGTTTTGGTCATTCTGAACATTGCAAGCCAACGTCCAATATCATATTGCTCCACTAGAAAACGGAAAAACCAAGTTGTGGAGCGGAGGGGAACCCAATAACTCAATTTATCAGTGAACCCAACTGAATAGCAGCACAAACGATACTGCTGAAGAGAATTACTGAAGAGGGCAAACGTATCGAGAACGAGCAAGTCAGTCAGCACGGTGGCAGCGAACTCTGCTATGTTATTTTCGCTAGCCTCAGACGACGACAAGAGAGAATTTTGGTTCGTGTCAAGAACTAGCGCCAGCACCCAAGATGCGAACGATGCAACATTGTTGAAGTCAGTCATGGAGCCCATTTTCGATGAAGGAAAGCAAAGTCCTATGCACTGCAGAATCCAACAGTCGTGTAAGTAAACCCTAAACGGAAATGCCAATAACCGAAATTCACATATGCAGAGCCCTCAGAAAGTGTTAATTCAGGAAACGCTTACAACAAATTGAAACACGGAAGACGAACTCAAAAAAAGAGTCCTATAGCATTCCCACTACGCTCAATGTCAGCACAAACAACTTCTCCCGATCGTTAAGACTGTGGCCACACAGCATACGTGACGACGTCAAGCAATGTTTTGCTAATGTGAAACAGAAAACCATACAGAAAACTTCGGCATTGCCGACGTCCCTAAAATGAGACACGCATCGTTGAAAATGCACCTGCGCGTGAATGGATATCTGGTCGATGAATATTATGATGATAGTCACAGCTCGCCAGTGCATTCGGAAGAGGACCACAGAAGAAGCAATATGTTACGCATTCAAAAGCGCCGATTCAATCTACGTCAAAATCGACAAGTCTGCAAATAACCACAGTTTTCCGGGGTTTTCCCAAAATACAGACGAAGAACGCACTCCACCATTGTTGAGATCAGAGCAAAACGAAATCAGCGTCCTCAAGCGAAGACACCGCAGCATTTGGCAATCACAAAAGCAACGCTTTCTGAGGACGTCACCTCCGCCGTCGTCCCCGACGGGACTTCAGCTGGACCCACCTCTCCTTCTGATAGAACTGACAGAGCAGGTGGAAACGGCTACTGGTTATTTCTGTGTTGCAGGGATATACAAGACTCCAAGTGGAAACACACCACTCGCTTCTTCAATACGTGCTTACCATCACTGCCGCAATTAACCAGTTTCCGTGTGAAAAGGATATTCTTGTTTCTCCACTACGCTGTTACACTTTACACACGGCTCTTCCATACATCCAAGTAGGAACTTACCATAAGCCTTGTTTTCAGGGTCTGCTGGAGTTGTAATGGAAGAGTTCTTTGGCAAAACAGATGTGGGGTTTACAATTCAAAGGACGTACCCGGGTAGTCTCCAGTGATGTGGTTGGGCCGCGGCACTGTAAGTCATTTGCTGCAGTACACTAAAATTAGTAAATAGTGTTGGCAACACTAATTGTCCCACCTAACACTAATTGTGATTTGCAAGGTTAGTGTTAGATCATTATTTATCCATTCTAACACTATTTTAGCTCTATAGTAAAATTTGATCATTTTCAGGGAAGGATCAGAGTTTGACGGCGAGAATTAAGAGCTTTCGCACTGCAGCTCTCGAAACAAGCTCAAAACGACGAATGGTCAGGCAGAACCTGGAGAAGGGCCCCACCGTAGGCGATAACAGATTAGACTCACCACATTTTAATGTATACATGGCCAAATGGTGGAGCTTTATTGCGGCTCACCATATGGTCAAATTGTGTTTTTCACCCCGTTCCTGAGGTAAAGATCCGCAGCTGACCTCCACTTAGTCACTCCTAGCTTGCTAATCCTAGGATCCAAGTATTACAAGTTGTAAAAAAATGAGATAATGTCAATGTTATTCCACACAACACCTTACAAAAATCTATTGACAATGTATCTAATTTACGACATTGGCATACCTTATGTTCTAAGAGGGTGAAGAGGTGGTTTTATAAAGAAACTCATTGTCCGTTATGGATTCTTAAAGAGTATCGGATAAATTGAAGATGAAAACTTGATCACTCATTGTCAAAACTTAAGAATTGTATTGAGCTCCTAGTAATTCCAATTTGCATATACCATATTGATTGTTCAACATCCTACCACTTCACATACATATAAAGGTATACTATTATCAATAGAAATATCGACTTAAGTTGTAAATTCTTTTGAAAGCTCAATAGGCTTATTATCATGAATTGAAAGTTGATTTTCATAATTTACAATCTTGAAATATAATTCTTGCAATTGATTTGTTATCAACTTCCACAGGGCGTGTACCCCACTTGGCGAGCCTGTTTGGCGCATTTGCCGCCACAAAAGAAGTTGGCATGCCCATTTGGCGAGTCAGCCGTAGTGATGCTCTAAATGTCCCAACACTATTTACACATAAGTTGGAAAATAGTGTTGGGGGTAAAAAACAAGGAACAACACTAATTATCACCCAACACTATTTACCAATTTTAATGTAGTGGAGGATACGAAGTTAGGACGCATGTATGCAGGGGCTCATTATAATGTGTCATTTAGACATGATGTCGGAGCTAAAGTGGCTGATTACATTTGGAAGAATTGGGACAGGTCTATCTTACTCCCAAGAGATTTCTCCCGAATTCGGAGTACTTGAACGTCGCTTGCTTGCAGCCTCCCAAGGCTAGAAACTGGAGCCCCTTGACATTGGAATACTGAAGAGTCGAAAATCAGTGATTCTAATAAAGGAATTTACTGGTTGTTGTCTAGCAAGACTTACTTACAAGGTTGTTGTCAACTTGGAGCAGAGTGATGTGAGGGTGTAGTAATACTCAACAGCTTCTGAGGTTTGATGAGACACAATCCCACTAGTTAGTAAAGAGACCAGAATATGGCAACCGTTTTGGGGAAGAAATAGGCTCGTAGCATACAAGCTCATGGTCTTCTCATGGACATCACAAATAGAGTACATAGCAAGATAGATTCTCCAGAAAATCACCCCCGTCTCAAGAACATAGCTTTTGCATGTTCAATTTCATACTATTTCTTATGATTAAGATACAACTACTGAGCTTCGACTCCTCTCTTTCTCTATTGGGGTCAATCAGAGGCGTAATAACATACCTGGGGCTTTACAAATAGCCATAACTATAAAGTGGAAGAGGGTGACAGGAGTCACAAAAGAAGGCCCCCCCGAAAAAAAGAGGGATAAACTAGAACTATATTGCTAGGTCCAGGTTAAGCACAAAGGCATCCCTTAGCATCTCCTTCAATAAAATAAAGTTGTCGCTTCTGATAACTAGAAATAGCGGATGTCTAGAAAACTACAAAAGCTGTTTATGTACATTCAGCAAAATATTAACACACGATACACAAAGAGATTGAATGGATCTCAGTAACGGCGTGATATGCGAGGCATGTTGTGTTTGCTGCGCCGTTCATGAAAAATACGAAGAATCACCGCTGCCGTCTCCTCAATGGCCTTCCCTGTCACCTCTACAAACGTAACAAACAGTCAATCATCAAAACCTGAAATGGCTCTGCAAGCAAGGGACTATGAAATCAACTGGCTGGTAATAGCTCTTAGCTCACCTACGACAGGCCACCGAGGATTCTCGATAAAAAGCTGCCGGCTATACTCAAGCTCCTTGCGAATGTGCTCCATGTCTGAGTACTTAGTTCTTCCGTCGCCATTCATACCCAGTGTCAGCGACCTAGCAACTCGTATGGACTTGAGATAATTCTGATTGATGGTCAAGCCGTAAACCTTGTCTGGGTCCACTTCGAAGAGCTCCTTGGGTGGATCAATACCTAGTACAAGTGGCACATTGGCAACCTGAACAGAATTCAGGGTTGCAAGAACGTAAGAGGATGAAGTGAGTGGACACCAAGAGAATCAAGAGATTCGTGAAGAAGAGTCTATGGACTCCAAGGTAGCTAGAATACCATGAAACTGAGGTAACTGTGAGACTAAAACAATAAACTACCCCTAGGTACACGAAAGTAAGTGAAAGCCTAGTCACCTACGTAGTATATTAGTAGCTCGATGGATGAAGAGAGACACACAGGTGCAAGCAACTGAGTATCTCGTTTCCATGGTTGTATGGCCAGTTACGCTCTCAAGTACATACACTTGTCTTAACATGGTATCAGAGTGAGATAGATTCTAGTTCACCTTGTAGCCTTTTTGAGCCATGTAGGTGGAGAGAGGTGTCTTGCTTGTTCTCGAGACACCAGTTAAGACAATGTCTGCGTTGATGATATTCTTGGGCAATGCGCCATCGTCCTGCCGGATAGTGAACTCCACAGCCTCAATACGTTTGAAATATTGTTTCGACAGGGTGGTCTTCCGCCCTGGGGCTCCTCTCGGGATGCCCGAGGGTGACACTCCCAGGTGAGTTGTCAATGCATCAGTTATTGGTGCCAGGATATTGACATGTGGCACATGTAGCATCTGCACATTCGATGGAACAGTCCTTCATCAGAACGAAGAATCAGAGCACAATTGCCAAAAGCTTCGATACCAGTCTTTGTTAGGGTTCACTACCTCGCATGCTTTATTAGCAGCTTCTGTCATGTGCGGATCAGCCAGAGTGAAGAACACCAACGCCTGCTCTTGTGCTGCCTGCCGGATAATCTCCATCAATCTACCCACCTCATTGATCTGCAAAGAAGATAGTCATTTGGCAGGGTTTACATAAGAATCTACCTTAAAAGGCATTATAACAAGTGGGTATCGCAGCTATCCTCAACAGATTATCTGAACGGACTATCTGAGTTCTTATTGACGTCGTCTCGTCATGTGACTGGAGCTCGTGAACCGTTTTCCTATTCAATGGTTGATCAGCAACGAGAATTTTTTGAATCAACAGTAGAACACGACCTTTCATTCACTCTAATTTCTTTGTAAACTCTGTAACCAAGTCTCTTCTATTTCAAACTTGGAGGTTTCAGCACACCCCTTATCACCGCTCTTTGTATACTATGCACCTGAGAGAAGAGATGGATACCTTCAGAAATGGATAAACAGAAAACCCTAATTTCAGTACCAGAGAGAAGAGTGGGTGGGGTTCCTTCAGAATGGGTAAACAGAAAACCCTACATTCGGAACCTGAGATAAGAGACGGTACCCTTCAGAAATGGATACGGAGAACACCCTAATTTGGGTACCTGAGATAAGAGATGGACACCTTCATAACTTAATAACCAGAAAACCCTACTTTCGGTACCTGCGAGAAGAGATGAGTGTCCACCGAGCACCGCTGATCCACGAAACAATTCTCGAACTGCCCCAACGCGGCTTGCACCGCATGGTCTGCTGTCCATCCAGTGCCGTCAGAAACCATGTACACCTCTCGTCCACTCTTCCCATGATGCCCTTCATCATCGTCCTCATCACTGTCGTAATTAGCTTCCCCTAGAGGCAAAGGAGCCTCCTTCACAACCTCATTGACCGGGGACTCCACTTTCCGAGCGTCCACCGTCCTCCCCGACCGAATCTTTCGTGCTCTCGCCCATCGCTGCAGCTGCGCGCTCTTGCCCTTCACCTTCACCCCATTCCCAACACGTGGAGCGCCCCCATCTTCTGCTGCCACTTCTGCAATTGCTGAAATCCGAAATCGAGCCACTCCTGATGATGGCTCACTACGACACCTTCGCAACCGTCCCTCATTTGGAAAGGACGATTGGGAAACCCCGCCATGACAGTATAGACATGGACCAGCTATGGAGTTCATCGAATTGGGGTCGACACAAAATCAAGCTGCAAATGGCAGTTGGAAGAGAAATTGGGTTCTTTTGCAAATTGGAGAGTGGAGATGGATGTTCGTGTGTGAGGAGAGATTGAGCAGAAAAGAAAGTTACAAAACATGAGGACACCGACACGAGAACAGAGGATACTAGAAAAGCAGGCAACTGGAGCGCGCGGGCAATTCTGTCAAATTCCCAATGAATTCGAGTGCCGGATTGAGATTGAACTCCGAATTCTTCTCAGTAGTCATTGAATCTCAACAAGCTTACTAACCCCAATTGAATTCTGGAACGTCTTCACCCAGGATCCTGCAGGGAGTCAGCTCCGCGGGCTGGCTGGAGTCATGTACTGTACCGAAGTTGGGATTGGGATATCGCAGGATCAGGAGGTCGGCTTTGAGTGGACTATGGATGAAACCTGGCATGGAACTGAGTGGCGCGTAACTAGGATGAAACTAGCCGCATAGCTTGGATGAAAGTAGGCATGAAACTCGGATGAATTTAGGTGAGTGTTAATGGAATGAAATCTGAATAGTTATGCTAATTGGAACTCATGTTTACTTCAGTAATAAGGTATCCAACGACTTTATTTGGTTTTCACTCTTTTGTATTGGGAGTATGGGGCACAATATTGCAATTATGCACAAACGTTATATACTACTAGTGTGCCTTGTGTCGTTGCCACAACCAAAATAAAAATAAAAGTAATTTTTTTAATTCGTAAAAACTTCAAAATTCAATAACTTTCACACCGTAGATTCAGACGTCATGAAACAAAGCCCGTGAACCCTTCCTCGCATAGAACTTTCTGATAGTACCAAGCATGTGATTTGGGAACATATGGTCCAAGATATCTCACTGTAACAAATAAAACAAAACAAACAAGCAACCTAATTTAAGTTCTGGATGCACAGTTTGCTTCAAGGAATAAGCTTGGGATTTTCAAAATTGGCGAATCATGCCAACACCCACTACTAATATCATGGTTGTAAGGGCAAGGTTGGCGGAATATAATTCTAAATATAAATGCCAAATTTTAGAAAAAATATTTTTTCAAAAATCAAAAAATTGTATGTTGAAAAAAAAAAATTGGAAAATAATAATAATAATGACAATAATAATAAATAAATAAATAAATAAAATGAACATCTACCATTGAAAAAATAATTATTTAACAAATAAGTGCCGACCTTGTCCTAGGCATACTTATGGTAGCTATTGTTGAATGCAACGCAAATGGATTGTGGTTGTATTTGTGTCATGAGACTCATGTCTATCTAATGTTTGAATACACTTGGCTTACCTTAGTAACTTTGAATTTTACTTATTCATTTAAACAATTTTAATGTAGCTTCTAATCATCATTTCTATGTCAAACTTTGTTTTATGTGGTTTTTAAGAGAAAATAAGACTTTTAAAAGTAATTTAGTTTGGTTGGAAATCCATGCAATCACAATATTTTGCCTCTTTAGTACATTAAATTTTATTTTATTTTATAGACATATATGTTTGTGAAAAGTTTTTAAATTTTTTATTATTGTTGATATGATGAAAGCCATATTACTAGCATATCATGGTAGCTCTTTATATAAATAATACTTGAAGTTCTTTTTCTAACTCAATATTTCATCGTTCAAAAAAAAAGTAGTTTCATAGTCTAGTTGTTCTAGAACAATAAGGTTGAACAATTTGTAGTGGAAACTAGTTGAGTTGGCCCAACTTTTTAAAAAATAATTGCAAAAGTGGTTGTTTTGTAGACAATAAAATTTATTAATTATAAAAAACAAATAAATAAATTCAAAGACCAATACCTTAAGAATCATATGAAATTGGAATTTATTATGATTTAAAAATTTGAACACATTAAATTAATGAAATTTTCAATTTTCAATTGAATCATTTTAACTTATATAACTAAAATTTTAATTTTTACAATCTGCACATTTTCATAGTTATAATTTTAAACTGTAATTTTACAAATTTTAAATTTTGATGATAAAATATCTTCAAATTTATAGAATCCATGATTTTGATAATAAAATGTCTAAAAATTTATAGAATCCATGATTTTGATATTCTTATTTCTGAGATTTAGAAATTCTAATACTGTATTCTAAAATTTTCAATTTCAAATTTTAATAAAGTCAAAAATATTAGCAAAGAGTTAAACTGAGACCTCCTAAAAAACCATTATTGATCTTTCTATCTACACAAAACATATTTTTCATGGCCTTTCAAGTTTGAAATGATTCCTTGTAGGAAGTGTGTAAGAAATATATATAATTGATAGAAAGAACCTTTGTAAAAATTGGCGTGTATGTTTTTAATTAATTATAGTTGCATTAATTTGGACTAAAATAAACTCTTCTTTTGTGAAAATATAAGATATGGTCCCCAAAGTCATTCTACTCAAGATTTAAAAATTGCAATTTTTTCAGAATCTAAACTTTAATCGCAGATATTTCAAAATCCTTAGAATCAAAGTCTTTGAAAATTGGAGGATAAATTAACTTGATAATGGTAAACAAGATCATGTGGTTAAACTGCTCCAAAAAATTATTCTAGAAAAAATTATAGTTTCATTTTAGAAACAATAGTTTGGATGTGATTTTGGAGAGAAGAAATCCTTGGGCATTGAGGGTTTAACCCTTTATAAACAGTCCCAAGGTCCTTATTTCATGGAAAAAAAACTCAAACCTACCATTTCTAATGGAAAGAGCAAAAATCTTTAAAACTTGATTTTTTGCATATTTAAATGGATTATTTTGGACTAGACTAGTAAAAAAATGTGTAGAAAGAGTTTCAAAAACTTTGACAACGTAGATTCCAAGATATTTGCATTTGATGTATAGAAAATGGAATTTTTTGTACCTTGTACAACTAGATAATAAGATATTGAATTTTCTTATCTCATAATTATTGCACTTCAAATTTTGAATTAATTTTTTTATGTTCTAGTATTCAATTGAAAGTCTAGAAGAAATTTTCACAAAAAAATCTTTGGTTATCATTTAAAAAATATATTTAAGTAGAAATAGGTATGAAATTGAAGGAAAAGACAATGGATCTAAGATAGAATTAAGACACATTAATCCAACGGTGAAATTGTTCTAGCAAATATACTAAGCCTTGTAAAACTTTTCTTTTGAAAATTGAGTTCAAAAACAAATCTAATACGTTATTTTTTCATGAAATTGCTATGATTGTCCCCAAACATAAAGCACCCTAACTTTCACATGAGTGATCCAAATGGAATGAATTGAATCTTCTTTAGTAGATACAAATATGGAAACCCAAATTTTAATTTTTAAATTTCAAGTTTTTGAGAATTCTTTTTAGATCAAATTCAAATTTGTGCTTAAGATGACTTTGGGACATTGAGTGAAAAAAATTTATATTTCTAGAAAGTTAATGTCTCTTTCTATCTTAACAGAAGACAAAAATTGAGATTATAGGGACCTGCTTAAACTTTAATTTGTCTCTAGGGGGACAAAGGGACTTTAGAAGTCAAGCTAGACCAATAATCAAAACATGAAAAATTTATAAGAATTAACAAAATTGAAAGAGCACAAAAGACTTTCAATTAAGTCTAATGTCAATGTTGTAAGATGGATTTGAAGTATCTATTGTTTTTAGGGAAATCTTTTATTCTGTGTCATTTATTTATATATATATATATATATATATATATATATTTTTTTTTTTTTTTTTTTTTTTTTTTTTTAATTTTTTTTTTTTTTAATTTTTTAATTTTTTTTTTTTTTTAATTTTTTTTTAATTTTTAATTTTTTTTTAATTTTTAATTTTTTTTTTGTACAATTTTTTTTTTCAAATCACCTATATAAGTTAGATACTTATCCTTTTCTTTTAATCAACAATTACAATTGACTCACTTCATTGTGTTTTGAATAACTCCTCACTAATATTTTGTCATCAATTGCAATAATATCAATTATGGCATCAAATAACTCTTCATTATATCTTAAAGAGCACACATGTTGTACTACGCCACAAAAAATTCATTACAAACAACTAGTGACCTCTTTAAAAAGAAGTTAGAAATTGTGATAAAGCAAACAAAAAAAGATGCCAAAGCATTAATTTGTCACAACATTCAGATATTGCATTTAAGGTATGTGAAAAATACAAAACTAGATACAATTGTTGGAGTTACAATCCAAATGCACGTTGTTCAGTTATTGATTTGGGTGCACTCGAAGCCTGGGACTATGGGGTGCAAGATGAACAAGGGTTTGATGTGTTCCAACACATTCATTCAGAACTTATTGATGAGCTTGTCATTGATACTTCTGTTGAACGTTCATGTCGCCATGGCTTGCACAAAGAAAAAATTTAATATGATGATGTAGTTCCTTTAGATCATTGTAGAAGTTTGTTATTACTTATTGATTTTAGCAAAGTGAGATCCATTGTGTACACAAATTCTCCTCCTTAGGATTTTCTTACAAGATTGAATTATGTAGAAGACGTTTGGCATTAAAAACAGCAAATACTAAAATTTCTTAGCCACTCAATGGTTCAAATCTATATAAAAAGGTTCCAATTTCTTTATACCTGAGCAATTGAAAGCTGAAATGTATATTTTTAATTTTAATTTTTTAATTTAATATTTACTTATAGTATTTGATAAATGTCCATCATAAACTACAAGTATGGATGTGGTTAGACATCATTGACCTTCTATTTTTTTTTTTTTTTTTTGAGTGAAATTGAAGTTATTTATTATAACCATACTTTAGTGGTGCAATATTAGAAGCCAAATATTAATGAAATTTAATGACAAGTGTAAAATAACTTATTAAACTTTTATAAAATTTAAAAAAGAGATGTAATCACTCCATCTTCACATTGAACTTTCTCTTTATTGCATCCATCATTGAAAGTGACTTTGCATGTAATTCTTACAACTACAATCTTTTAGATATAAACAATCTTCTCATAGAGCATTTGGGCCTTGAGGTTGTTGTATTCCTTAGTAACACTCACTTTTTTAAATTCATTAAATGTGCTTTTGTGGCACTTAACTCCTACTATAGTGACACCAAAGGTCACAATCTTCAATTTAAGATTGCACACTCTATGCACTTGTAGTGTTAGGTTTCAACTCTAGTCATGGGTCCTTATTTCCTATGACTCCCACTATTTAACTTCTACAAGACATAGGACATATCATTTGATGACATAAGGTGGAACTTCTATTGATGTCCAAGCATTCAATGGGAGCACTACTCCCCGTAGATGCTAATTGCCCTTAAACAATATCCAAATCCACTAGATCCAACCAATTAAATTTAAGGACTCAACTTAGGACTTACAAGTCGGGACTCACACCATGGCCCAGTGTGGAGTAAGACATCATCCAACCAATATCAAGATAGTAGTGCACAAGCCTTTTATGATAATACCAAAGTTGTAGTAAGGCTCCAAAATCAACTTCACCGCACATAGCCATTGTGACTTACCATAACACCATTTGGAAAGGAAGAAAAAGACTACCCCTCCTCATAGTACTTTGTGGAAAAATCCCTTCTCTTGGTGTCTCGAAGAAAATCCAAGACATCCATCCATTTGAGAAGACACCTCATTCCATGTTTTAATCTTAAAATTGGGCCCCAAAGGCCTCCCAACCTTCCTATCTATATAACTCTTATCTCCAAGTTCTAAATCCAATGTGCAAGCCTATTTTGTGATTTTTTATTTTTGTAAATTATTGTGAACTATTTATTTTTCTAGTGCAATAAGTATTGAAGAAGTTACGACCCTCCAAAGATTTGAGTCTCCAATCATCTCCTTAGTTGCCTATAACTTTTAGCTCATAGCTAAGCTCTTTGTAAGCTTTAGCATTCTACAAAACCTTGTTTCATTAATTTTTCAATGATATGTAGTACTACCTCCGTCCCAAAATGATCTTCATGTTGGACCAAATCTTATGGATTAAGGATAAAAATAACTTTTTAAAGACTCAATTTGCATAGTATGTAGAATTTGGTGTTCTCTTTGCATCCTAAAAAATTTGAGTTTTAAAGCCCTTTTCAAAGTGTAGTTTTTGAATATTAAAAAGTGAATATTTTGGGCTGTTTTTAAAGAACACCAGTAAACACTTAATTGTTGAGTGTGAGGTTGCCATTTTGTGGGCATTTAGCATATGCCTAAGACCATGTATAGACCTTTATTTCAGCTTCCAAAGCTTAATATACTTCAATTGGGAAATACTCAAAGAGATGCAAAAAATAAAAACTATAAGTGCTGATTGATGCTTTCAATCATTATATTTGTCTTTTGCTTGATGTTTGCATGGATGGAGAGAAAACAACCACTTAGAGTTGTTTTGTTAGTCCCAAATAACATTCATAAGCCAAATTTGACCAATTTCAACATCACAAAGTGCAATAGGAAGATCATTTTGGGACAAAAAAAAGAAGGCCAACAGGAAGATCATTATGGGACGGAGGGAGTATGTCCTATTTGGGCTATGAAATCCTTTCGAAACCCCTACTCCCATGTCCCACACCTTGGATCATGGCGAGAGCACTACCGACTTTGAAGAGTCATAACTTTTGGCTTCCAAATTAGAGTTTTTGGACCCATAAATGCATGTTCTCACCAACTTTCAAAGCATGCATAACACATCATCCAATTTTTCTCAAACAAAGTGTTACAGTGCCCTATCCGCTTAAGACTCCTCATTTCTCTCACCTTGTCTCTTGCAAGGCATGGGGAATCACCTTTAATATCCCCCTTGCTCACTAAGGTGGCATAGATACGCCTAAGAGTGAGGGTCATAGCAAGAGTAGTCTAAATTTCCAAGAACATAAAGATATATTTTACATATTACTGTATTTTAATATTTTAGTAATGATTATTTATGGAAATTTATAAAAAAATATTCATAATTAATTATATAATTAAATATATTATATATTTAAATAAAAATAAAAAATTAACCTCTAAAATCCCATTGTCCCTATAGAGGACAAAATAGATTTTTGATGCATCTCCTACAATCTCAATTTTGGTCATGATTCATGGAAAAAAAATTTAAATAGAAAAACATATTAGCTTAACTCCTAAAAGACTGTTGTCCCTTCTGGGGACAAATGGGATTTCGGGCAAGTACCTACAAGCTGAATTTTAGTCGTGATTTTTTGAAACTTTTTTTGAAGATAGAAAAATTGATAAGGTTTGTGGGAATATAATTTTTTTCACAATCGGTGCCCAGGAACAACAGTTATGACCAAATAAGCTCAAAACAAGGGATGGGGGGCAGCATGGGCAGCAAAAAAAAATTTACAAAAATTTGAATTTTTATTTATTTATTTATTTTTCTCATAGAATATATTTTTTTCTATTTGGAAATCTTTTATTCATTTCATTTGGATTTGTTATGAGAAAAGTTATGGACATTCTTGTTTTTTGGGCAGTTAGAGCATCTTATGAAAAAAATAACTTCTAGGATTCATTTCTAAATGCAATTTTTCAAAGTTTTCAATTTTTTTCTTCAATATGGTTTAGTTTACTTGCTAGAACAATCTCACCATTGGGATAAGTGCATTACAAATCCTTCTAAAATATGAATATTTTAGATTTTCCTTCTATCTTGTACCTACTTCTACTTAACAATTTTTTTTTAAATGATAATTAAGTTTTTTTGAACTTTTTTTCCCCCCTAGACTCTCAACTCATTTCTCTACTATAAAGACTTAAAGCTCAAAATGCTGTAGTGAAAAAATTTTAAGTTAAAAATGTTTGAAGTCAAAAAATCTAGTCCCACAATGTGCTGAAAAACTTGTTTTTGTTCACTTTAAATGTAAGTATCTTGCAATCTATGTAGTCAAAAATTCTAAAACAATTTTCACTCATTCTTATACTAGTTAGGTGTAAGATATTATAGTTAGATATGCAAAATAAAACATTTTGCAATTGTTTTTACTCTTTGCTATAGAAATGGCAATTTTGAGTGTTTTTTGGCAGAAAAAAGGCCTTGGGACTTAAAGGGTTAATGTTAATATAGCTTTTGATTAAATCAATGTCTGTGAGCAAAATTTATACCATAAATCCATCATAAGCACAAAATCAAACTTCTTCAGAAGCAAAAAAATCCACAATAACTTTTGATACATGGAAAGATTTGGATTCATGTCAAAAATATAATTTGTAAGACAATAATTAAATTCATTCTATTGGATTATTGATGTGAAAATTATGGAGTTTCTTGCTTGGTGGGCAATCATAGCATCTTCTTGAAAAATTACATATTGGATTCTTTATTGAGCTCATGTTTTAAAATTTTCAAAGAAAGTGTAATACCACATAGTTTAGTATGCTTACTAGAACAGTCTTATATCTACTTCTACTTAGTAATTTTTTAATCCCTAAAAGCTCAAGGATTTGGGACAAAATACAAATGTATTTTAAAATATAAGTTTTATAATTTCTTTAAAGTTTACACCAAAGAAGATAGCGTGAAGCACAAAAAGTCAAAAATATCCGTACGGTCAAAATTATAAAATTATTTTTTAGATTTTTTCAAATGAATTTTCAAGATATAATTTCAAAATTCATCAAAATATTTTTTATTTTTTATTTACTTTTAATGATTGTCAAAATTTTCATTTGTATTGATTAGTGAGAAATGCATAAGATCTAGTAATGAGAACAACAAGACTTTCTCCAAATAGTAAATTTTCCAACACTAGGCAAATTCTAAATACATTCTGTTAATTCCCTCATAATTTTTGTTTTGACTATAGTGATCTAAGTTTTGAATACAAAAATTGAAAAACAACCCACTGTAGGTCATACAAAGAAAAAAAAATTTGAATTTTTTTTGCCTGAAAATGTTGCTTGAAATCAAGCAACGATCATAATATGGTCACTCAAGTGCTTAGGGGTTAAAGAATTAGAATAAAGTGAGTATTTTATGAATTTTTTTCCTTAACTTTAATCTCAATTCTTCAACATAATTTTTTTTTAATTCAATATCAATTGTGCAAAAGTTTTTAGTTCAAAAAATTCAAAGTCTTATAATCAAGTCGCTCAAGGTACAAAATGATCTATTTTCTTCACTTTAAAAGCAAATGTCTTGCAATCTACATAGCCAAAACTTTTGAAATTTCTTCCACATGGTCTAATACTAGTCTAGTGCAAGATCTTATGGTTACATGTGTAATAAAACAAGTTTAAGATTTTTCTACTTTTGGCAGTAGAAATGGTAGTTTGAGTGCTTTTTGATAGAAAAATGACCTCAGACTTTAGGATTAAATATGCCTTTTAACATTGATTGAAAATTCTAGTGATGACCTTTAAATTGGAATTGGTGTAGTCAAAATTAGAGTGACCTTTGGGATTTATGTATTGACATATATAAAATCATGTTTTATGACCATGGAATCACTAGAAGAAACCCTTGTTTTTTGTTGCACTACAAAGAAACGGGTCATGTTTCATTGACATTGGTGCATCACAAATTGTTAAATTCTAAGCCTATGGAAGGTAGATTTTTGCCAGATGTTGGAAAAGCCATGGAGTCACTAGAGCAAAAATATGTGGATGATATAAAGAACATGTATGTTTTCTGAGACATCAAATAAAACACGGGCATGTTTATTAAAATGATCTCCAAAACATTGAAGTGCCACATCAACCAGGGGTTTGGGATTCATTGTGGATAAATTTTTATAACTTACTAGAGGCTGAGGTAAATCACATACCGGATGTGAAAAGCATAGAGGAAGGGCAGCCATGTTGCATGCTTTGAAAAAAAAAGAAATGGATGGATGCACATTACGGATGAAAACTACTTTCACGTCTTTAAAAACACCACTAAAATTGTGGATTTCTTCTAGTGAATTGTTTTGCAACCCCATAGCCTATAGTGTCTTTTCAATTCAATGAATTCAAAAGATTTTGAGGAAAACAATAAAGACCTTTGGGTTTTGATTAATTTATAAAACAAGAAGCCGAAAAATTTGGAATAAAATAAAATAAAATATGAGAGTTGAATGGTTCTTAAAACAAAATTATATGCTTCAATTTTCAAGCGTAACATGCATTAAGACTACATTTGTAGAACTTCATCAATAATTCTAGTTTATTTCAATTTTCTTTTAATACTTAGCAAACAAAACCTTATAAACAACTTATGCTAAAAAATAGTCCGTGATTGATCAATTTGTTTAAAAAAAATTTGCAAATGGAACATTTGAGACATCAACTAATGATGTCTATCATAATTGATGTCTCGCTTGAGACATCAATTTACGTTGTCTTCATGACAAGGACTCTCGTATGAAAATGCATTGGCAACTTAGGAAGGTACTTGTCCTTTTTCAAAGTTAGTTCTATTGACTATGCTTTTAGAGCTTCGATATTCATATAGAAGCTACCATCACTAGAATCCCTAGAGATGGACACAGTTCCCCAAACCTTTAGTTATGCATCATAGATAGTGTTTAAAGTAGCAAAGCCCTAATTATATTGTACTAATTTTCTATTAAAAAAATGTAGTTCTAATAACATTGTTTTTTGCGGGCCCAATACTAGTATTGTATCCTAGAACAAATAAATTCTATATGTGCATCAATTCTTACTAAAAAAAACAAGATTAATTCTCTTTTTTGTGTCTACAAATATAGGATAATGAGTGCAATCTATGCCACCTAGTCCCCCTGTTCCATTTAACTAGTTCTTTTTTACGTGTACCTTATACTCCAAACCTGATTTTAGGGTTGAAAATGATTTTTAAATTTTTTGCCATCAACCAATGAAATGAAGCATAACAAGTTTAGTTTATTATCCCTTTTACAAACTAAAAAAATTCTGAAATTGAATTTCTAATAGCAATTTGAAGTTGACAAGATCAAAAACTATAAGACATCAAAATTATAAGAAATCAAAACTATAAGACATCAAAACTATTATTGTATCTATTGAATTCCAAGCCATTCTTGTGCAAACCCAGACACATACAAAGGGCAAGGTAGTTGCATACAAAAAATAAATTTCTATAAAGCCTATCTTTGCTTATATATGGTACTTTGTAATTTGTATCTATTACACCTTCCTATTTTCTAATCTTTCCTTGATTGCAGTTAATAGCTACATTCTCTTGTTTTTTAGTTAAGACTTGGAGGTTGTAACATAGACACAATTTGTGCCCCATGGGTGCACATGTGCAAAAGGTGCCCCTTTTATCACTACCCATATAGATATTGATATGGTATACAATGGTTCAATGGTTCAAATGAAAATGAAACATATGGTCAAAGCAATAGCAACATAGTGGAACCTATCATTCTTAAGAATTAATTCCTTATGTTTAATAGAATTCTAATGTGTAATATAGAAGTAATAGCATTTCAAAATTGTTATACAGGAATTTTCATATTTTCAATAAGTTAAAATTATTAGAGGATTATATCAAATATCATATAAAAAGATATTTACACAAGGAATACATTGATTTATTTGGGTAGAGATATTAGGTGATTTTCCACCTATTTTTTTTCATATTGTCTACAAGGAAATTGTTAAGAGATATCACCTTATTTGTGTTATTGGACTATTGATGCTAGTTTATAAAAGGCTTTAAATATGGTTATGGAAGAAGTCCGTGTATGCCACTTTTAGCAAATAAACATTGTATGGTGTGTGCAAGTGGAAAATGAAGAGTGATTAGTAATTAATGTAATCTTATACATTATGGATGTAAAATTATCAAAGAAAGTAAAAATAATAGGGATTTCATGATATATATTATATGCTTTCACTTTGATCATTTTAGATGATTAAGATGGTCATTCTAGTTGCATTTTTTCTTTCATTTTTACATCTTTTGCTTATTCACTTACTGTAAAATTCAATGATTTTAGATATACTCAACATGCAAATATATTTTATTAGTGGAGGGTGCAAAAATAATGTCACTATAAAAAAAATTATTTGGAAATTAATGCAATAAAATGAGATGTCAACTTGCACTAATTTAAAATAGGGCTAGGTCATTCTCAATGCATTATTTTGAAATTTGCCCCTCCAACTAAATTTATAATTTTTCACCAAATTATAATTAGAACTTGAAATTTTTATCATTAGAAGCGCATTTCAAAATACTTTGAATAGATTAAAAAATATTCAAATTTAGACATTTGACAATGAGACTAAATCACTTCAAAAGCTAGCTAAAAGACAAGTAATTGCAGAGGTGTTGACAAGCCACATTTATCAAAACACATTGTACTCTAAATTTGTGAAATTCTAATTTTGAACGGGTGAAAAGTTAGCATTTTATTTGGAGGGGCAAATTCCACAATGCATTAAGGATACCTTTGCTGTGGTGAATCAAGTACATTTGTTATAATCTCTGGTCTTTGTACAAAAAAACAAACCTAAAATGCATCATACAACTCTAATATATAAATTGAATGTATTGTCCTTTTTAACAAATATTTCAAATGCAAGGGCATTAAGATGTAACAATGGTTTAAGGTGCAACCTATACTCTCTTTACAATGGCTAATGCAGTTTTATGCTCTCAATTCCTAGAAAATATTCAAATATTCCATGAACTAATATCATTTTCATGCTTGTGAAATTGTGAATATTTTAAATTCTACAAATGTCAACTTCCTTCAATCTTTGTGTATGACAATCTAAAATGACATATAAGGTAGTATGTTCTAAAAGCAACCATTTAAGGGCTGGTCCACCTTTTTTTAATAGGTTTGTATATATAGCAATATTTTAAACTCATTTTTTAGAAAAAACAAACTTAGATGCCAAACGTAATACAAGTGGTTTCATATTTTTTGAATATTTTTTGAATTAGTTATGAATTTTCAAAGATTTTTATTGTAGTTATCTGTTTGTGACCCTAGGTTTTCCCAAATGCATCCACTTGCAACTTCTAAAGTGGTTTGAGGAAATTAAGGCCAATGATTGGCTCTTGCAATAAAGAATATATATTTTTTATTCTATCAATGCCTAAAGTGGTTCATTTAAGAACCACCTCATATTTATTCAATAGCTTTTTACAAGGTCAATTTGAAGAGGATGGTTGGTTTTAGAGCAGAGTACCTTACCAACATACTAAAGTACCAAAAAAATTGGAGTTCTCAAGAAAAAATGACAAAATAAAGTAAATTGAAATTATAGCACAACAAAATATAATTTTAGACATGGCTAACTTTGAAATTAATCGTTCTTTCAAATCACAACTAATCTTTTCTTCAAACTTCCATAGTAATGTGGTATATGTTGCATACTACAACTTTCATATATCTACTTTTGAACTTTATCCATTGCTATTTATGGTTTGGTTGTTTGAATGAAAAAAAATTCAAATCTATATGGGAGTCAATCCATTCCGGATTGCCCCTCATTTTTGCAATCTCTTTCTGTGAAGGTAAAAATGAATATTGATCAATCATGGCTTAGTTCCCCATACAGTTGTGGCACATTGTGATTGGCTATAAGTCTCTCCATATTGCAACCACCCCTTGTTTGATTTTGCAATCAGCCGTTGGTTGGAAATAGGAAGACCTATATGACTAGTATGGGTCAAACAAAATCTTCAATTAAAAAATTCATGGTAATTATGTTTTGACACCCAAAAAAAATGAAAAATTTCTGGAATACTTCCAATCTCTATTTATGTACCTGAAAAAAAAAATCCCCACCCAGAAAACCCATACTCTAAATACACATAATCGATTAAATAGTTGAAAATGGGTTGGCTCCCTTACAGGTATGTTCGCACTTGGTGTTAAGGTAGGGGTTTGTAAAAGGGAACTATCTCTAAAAGCGACCTCTAACACAGAGGTACATCTTACTTTCTTCAATGTACCAACGTTGGACATTTCTGTAGGGGGGCACTTTTAGAAACCACTGCATTTCAACTTCAAAAATTTGTAACTAATTCCACAAAGGTCCAAAAAATATGAAACGACGTGGATTAGATGCCTATTCCATTTTTCTTTCTGGTGAAATTTATTGAAAATTGTTTCAAGGAGTTTAGCTTCCCTGAAAATGCAATCAGCTCTTAAAGGGTTGCTTTAACAACCCCCTACCTTAGAGGTGTTGTTTGGAACATGAATCTAGTCCCAAAATAGGTCTAAATTCGTTCGTAAGACCCTCGGGTAACAACACCTTTTAACACCAAGTGCAAACTCATTACCTTTTTACTCAGTTTCGTTCATCACTCTCACTGTAGCTCCTACAAATGTTGATGTTGCATAATGGTCTGGGGATTTGTAACGTAGTTCGTACCTCCGCGGTGCACAAGGTCGGTGCCTTCCAAAAACTCAAACATGGTTTGCAAGTGGAACTACATGGTTTACGGTTAGTACTGCATGGCACAATACAATAGAAGAATCAGTTATTTATTTAGAGTTTTGTTGAAAGAGTCATGTTGGGCTGTGACCAATAACTTTCCGTGATTGTGTGCACAACCGCACATGCAGGTAGGTTGACTCTCTAAACTTCCTCTATCACCTCCACTTTGGGCCGCAATTTTCTACGACAAGGGAAGGATCCTTCACAACGTCGCCCGGCGGAGATCTCTGTGGAGTCAAAACCTCTCAACACACTTACTAGCTGGGGCATCACCAAGTTCAGGGGGTCAGATGGGGCTGCATCCAGTTGCCATTCATAATGCAATGTATTACAGACTCCCTCCGTCTGTCACGCGTTTTACTCATTTTTTTTTCAGTATTGAAAGTATTAAGGGTTCGACAACAATTTTCTTTTAATGCATGTTGTCATTATTACATGTTTTTCAGCCCCTATGGAGGGTTGCGAGTTCCCCAAGGTTCCTAGACTCTGGAACTGTCTGGAATTGTGCCGCAGCAGATGCATGTCGTGGCAGAGGGACTGCCACGTCATTTTTTTCCAAAAAAAAAATCAAAATTTTTTTTGTTCATCTTTTTTTTACATTTTAAGATTTTAAGATTTTTTTTAATTTTTCAAAAAAATAAATTCTCACAGCGGCCAAATAGCGCCGGGAACAGGCCCGAAACGGCCCTCCAGACCCCCCCAAAAACATCTAATGCATTCGGATGATTTTATAAGTAGCAAAGGTTTAATGTGTTTTTTTTGAAGTTCCAACCTACATCTCACTACAAGCATCGCCACCGTGGGGCGGTGAAATCCCCACAATAAACAAGGCATGTTGGGCATTGTTCAAAAAGTGGGCATTGCGGCTCCAACCTTCTCTAATGTGGGCTGGCTATAGTGCCTCCTCAAATGACCAAAACTTCATGGCTTCCTGTAGCACGTTAAGGTAGGAGGCTCTGAAAGCGAGCATCTTAGGGCTCGTCTGCCTTTTTCATGTGGTTTCTTGGATGGGATTATTTTTAGCTCATTTTTCAGACAAAGAAAAATAGATTCTGATTGTAACACAAGTTGTTTCGTATTTTTGAATTGTTTTTGAATTACTTATGAATTTTCAAACGTGATGAGTCATAGGTCCCTATTTATGACCCTAGGTCTTGTATAAAGCATTCACATGCAGTTTCTAAAGAGAAATGGGAAAAACAAAGAGAATGATTGATTCTTGCAATAAATAATATTTATTTTAATAATTCATTCCATGACTACAGAAGGTCCATTTAAAGACCACCTTATGTCCATTGTAGGCGAGTCTATATGGGCAGTTCTAAATGTCCGCTCGCTTTCAGAGCCTCCTATCTAGTGGCCCCATTCCAATTTTAATTCAAAAACAAATTTTGATTATAGTGATGACCACCAATCAGCATGCATATTCTACGGACCAACATGTCCCGCCATTATGAGAAGCAACATCCCACCCCCAAAACAATGAAAAGTAAGTAGAAATTGGTCAACTCCAAGCTCTCTCAAAACTTCCCCAACTATACAAAGTTGAGGTAAGGTAGGAGGCTCTGAAATTGCTCGGGCATTAAGAACCGCCCCTATAAATGGCTCTTGAATGGAACAAGGTGATCTTTAAATGGAATGAAGTGATCCTTAAATTGACCGCTATAGTGCTATGAATGAACTAGAAAAAAAGGGGTCCCAACCAATCATCGGCTTTGCTTTTTCCCATCTTGCAAGTGAGCGGTTTATGGGAAGACCTAGCTAGGGTCACAAATAGGGACCTACGATACATCTCCTTTGAAAATTCTTAACTAATTCAATATTGCTCAAAAAAAATATGAAACCACTCGTGTTAGATTCCTCGTCTATTTTTCTATCTCTGAAAAATGAATTAAAAATACTACCGACCAAGGAAGCATATGAAAAAGGCAGATCAGCCCTTAGATGGGCGATTCAAGAGCCTCCTACCTTACTCCTTTCAAAATTTGGCATGCCCAATGTTTGGAAAACTGCACCCAATGCCACAATGGGGGTTATTTTGACTCCAGGCTTCAACCCTTGATGCCCCGGCCAGATATATGGAGCAAGGGTGGGGATGCTCTAAGTAACCTATTGGCATCTTATACTTTGACTGCTTTCAAAAAAAATAGTAAGGTAGTTTGCTCTAAAAGCGACCATGATACATGGGTACATTTTGTTTTCTTCAGTGTACCACTAATGTACATTTCACAAGGTGGTCGTTTCGAGTGACCACTCTGTTTCAACTTCAAAAATTCGTAATTAATTCCATGAAGGTCCAAAAAATATGAAACAACTTAAACTAAATGCCACTTTCATTTTTATCCTAGAAAAAATTTCTAAAAATTATTTTAAGGAGTTTAGCTTCTCTGAAAATGCAATCAGCTCGCTTTAAGAGCAGACTGCCTTATTGCTAACTAATTCGATGCTAAGCTTACGCTATTTAATTTCCAACTGATCAAGTCATTGACTGACACAGTTGGCAGATGGAAACTGATCAACTGAATTCAGTTTTTTCCTATCATCATATTTTTCCAACCGGGAAGTGGCATCTGTCCATAGCTGATTGGTTACTCTAAACTACACCCAGCAATGAATTTAAATGAATTCGCAACTTTTCTGATACCAGTGGCCATACTGCATAGTTGAGCTAAATTAAATTGGATTATGAAGTGCAGAAAGTATTAAGAAGTGTGTCAGGTATTAATTTTGCTTATATGTATTTAAATACAAAATGAGAAATGGTCTTGAGTGTAATCAGTGGAACTCCGTCATACTAATTGCAAATTAAAGATTTTATTATTTTAATGAATATTAAATCCACATTAATTGAAACAAAATCAATTTGATTTACCCCGTAAAGAAGAATTTTTTATTTATTTGATGCCCAAGTGAAAAGTTATGTTGCACAAAACAATTAAAGCAATTTGATAATCTTTTGCTAAACCTCACATCAACTTTTAAAATTTGGCATGCATGTAAATATGGCATGAAATTGTCAAAAGAAACCCAATATTATATTATTCTAAAATCATAGTCCAAGAGAAGTCAAACTTCGTTAACTATATCATGGCAATTTTGAAATAAAAATAAAAATTCTTCTAACTTCAAACACTATAATCTTGAAATTTGTAAGGTAAAAGGTTTTGAATTTTTTCATATATTCCAAATTTTTGACTCCATATTTTTATAATTTAGATTCAAGGAAATAAACTCTACAATGGGTTAGAAATTCTTTTTTGTTCAAACTTCAAATGTAATAATCTTGCAATCTATGAAGTCAAATGGCTTGAAAGTTTTTCCACACATTGACGTAATAGTCTACTACACTTTTGTATAGTTGGAATTTATTTTTAATGTTAAAATTTTTAATTTAGCCAATGCACATGTAGATAAGAAGAAATATTTAGTAAATTTTTTGATGCGGTTTAGTTCCAATTAGGAAGTGTAGGACTTGGTTTTTATCCTTCCAATGTGAATTGATATGCCTAAGTTGGTGGTTTTGAATGCCAAGTTGCGAAAGAATTGAATGTATGGATAGGGCTAGTTGCCTATTTGGTGTGTCACGTGAAGTTGGATTGGGGGAGTTGTGATTGCCAATTTGGAAGTCAGAAAGTTGGTGGATAATCAATTGCCTGCTTAGTGCCTGTTAGTTTGGGAAGTTTGATTTGATTGTCACCCACTTCATGAATGGCAAGTGCAAGTTCCAGCTCCAAGTGGCTGTGTAAATTTTTTGTTTTTTAGTGTTATGTGATGTGTGTTAGTGTGTGGAATTTGACGATGGATTTGGAAGGATGGAAATGCTAGTTGGTGGAGGTGTCATGTAATGCCAAACTTTTGATCGAGTGAATGAAGAAATTGTAATACAATTGTTCATCAAATGAATTGTTCATCAAATGAATTTGATTAAATACAATTATATGTTTAGTCTAATTGGTCCTTTTGTGATGTATATGGATGCTTGTGGTTGTGAAATTGATTGAAGCAATGAAAAAATGAGTTGTGAAGCTTAATAAAAAATTTAATGAAAATAAGTAATTGCAATTGCTGAATTCCAATTTTTGCGTGCAATGTCGTTGTAGTGTGAATGATGATTTTTAAGTTGGGAATGTTAAGCCTGGATGATGTCTTATAAATAATTCCCAATTGGTTTAGTTTATGAGTGAATATCAATTATTCCATCATTGTACTTACTTGAGTATTTTCAAATGAGAGATTGTGTATTTTTAAGTTGTGTTACCTAGTTAAAGAATGAATCTATTAGCATAGAAATTTCCTACTTGATTGTCTCCCTTGGAATGAACTTATTATACTAAGAGGATAATTTTTGAGTAGGTAATTATTATTCTTCAACAACACACCAAAAATTGGTAGTTTCTAGCAATTTCTCTTGAAAAACATCCTATGTACTTTACAACTACAGAAGATTCATACTTTGAAGATTTGATATCTTTAGTGTATTTAGCTATTCAATTACTGTCGAAGACTAATTTATCAAAGTTGTACACTATTTAAAACTAGTGCAAGCTCAAATATTAATATATTGTATTTCCTCCATTCCATAATGATCTTCCTATTGGCTTTAATTTTTAGTCCCCAAATGATCTTCCTATTGCACTTTATGACGTTGGAATAGGTCAAATTTGGCTTTTGATTACTTTTTTGGACTAGCAAAACAATTTTGGAGTAGTAGTTTCCCCTCCATCCATGCAATCATCAATCAAAAGACAAATGCAATGATTGGAAGGACCAATCAACATTGTTTGTTTATATTTTTTGCATCTCTTTGAGTATTTTCCAATTGAAGGAGATGAAGCTTTGGGAAGCAAAATAGAGGTCCAAACATAGTCTTAGGCACTTACTAAATTCTCCTAAAATGAAGACTTTACACTCAATAATTACATGTCCAATGGTGCTCTTTGAAAATGCCTCCAAAATTATACTTTTCAATACTTCAAAATTACAATTCAAAAAAGTCTCCAAAGCACAATTTCTTGGATACTAAGAGTGCACCAAATTCTACTTATAGTGGGAAACAAATCTCTAAAATGTCATTTTTAGCCTTAATCTATAACATTGTGTCCAACATGAAGATCATTTTGGGACGGAGATAGTACTAAATTTTGATTCCAATTTGTTTACTTAAATAATAATAATAATTTTGTTTCCTCAATAACAAATTAAATAAGTAGTGTTGTATAAATAGGAGGCTATGCTATAAGAGTCTGCATCCCTAAAATCCTAGAAATATGGAATCAAAAAATCAAATCAATGATGATTTCATGAACAAAGTCTTTTTTTTTCATTTTTAAAACTATAGAGTGACTCTATTTTTGTGTAAAGTTGCCTATTCAAACTTCTTCACAATAGCTTCTAAGTACTAATGCAAGCCCGGGGAGATCACTTAGAGGGTCCATTAGGAACTACGTGCGTTAAGATTTTAGACCCCCTATCTTATGTTCTAAAATTTAAATAAAAGGAAAAAAAAAAAAAATGAGTAGATTTTACTACTTTGAAATTTTATGTTTTGAATTATTGATAATTTTATTTGTTAATTATAATTAGTTATTAATTTTTGAAATAAAAAGATACACTGCAAAGCTGAAAATAACTTTCACACCCCTATTTTATATAAGAAAAAATTGTATAAAAAATACACAAAAAATTCTCAAAAATAAATCTCTACTGAAAGTTCCTATTCCTTGAATATTGATGCAATGGTCATCTAAATGCATTCTCTATAAATATTTGAGTTGAAAAACATGCCATTTTAGTTCATTTTTCAACGTTCTCTAGAAATCATTTAATATGATATTTGAATTGGGAGTTTTGGGCAATAGAAACCTATAGCCTTTATTAAACAATACTCAAAATTATAGGTCGAAACCAAAGTTCATTAAAAAGTAAACAGGGGGGCAAAAAAAACACTTGAACACACGTGGTTAGTTATAGATACACTAAGTGATCTCCCCGAGAATGCAAGGCTTCCTCCCCTTCAATCTAGAGCCAAAAATGTCATCATTAATAAAAAAATTTACAAATTTATATAGAAAATATATTGAATATGTATATTGGTTAGCTCAATTATTTGTATTGTAGGTTGTTTAAGAAATATATATATATATATATATATATATATATATATATATATATATATATATATATATATATATATATATATATATATTAACAATAGGAAAGACTATCTTCTTCTTTGTGCATGCCAATGTAACTTTGGTTATTTTTTCCTACATTGTTGCAAAGAAAAAATTCAATAATATCTCCTAAAATTATGAAAAAATAATAGATAAATTTTTGTCTTATGTATTAAATAACTACAAGTATCCAATTGTAATCACTTCATAAAATATTTCCATCTACATTCATGCTCAAAATGTAAGTCAATATACATGTAAATCTAAGGTCAATTTTGAGTATACCTACTTTTAGTTTCTTGATAATTCATGGATTATTTGTTATCCAAAAATGCTTGTGAAGAGAATAAAAAAATTCTTTAGATTCACAACAAGATTCAACAAGAATATATTCAATTTCAATAATAGTTACTAAGCTCAAGTGTTTATTTTAATGATTTTAGGTGCAATTATCTAAAACCTTCATTTCCTATATTCATTTTGTTCATAATTGAACCATCATTTTTCCATCCAATTTTGAA